>PVHT020000175.1:0-62658 GCA_004024745.2 Catagonus wagneri
CTTGTTCTACCCAGTTATTTCAGGGGTTTCTTGCAGTTTTTGGAGGTTTAAATTGATCAGCATTCAGATGATGATTTGTCCAACTTGTTTTATATTTAGATGCGTTTTTTGATGTATTTGTGGGAGAGGGAGAGCGCGACCTCTTACTCCTCCGCCATCTTGCCGCCTCCCTTCCAGTACAATGTTGAATAGAAGTAGTCAGAGCAGACGTTCTTGCCTTATTCTGGATCTAAGCTATTCTTTAAAAAGTGTGTTGAGTTCCTGGCTCTCTGTCCTTTTAGGTGATTCAACCATACTTTCACAAAATGCCCATTTGAGTCAGATGCAACAATATTCTAGATAAAGGGATCCTTACCCGTGTAGTTGGCATCAGTGTCTGGAATTCTTAGAACCCATGACTGAGCACAGCACCATTAAGAAATCAAGGGTCTTGTCACAAGAGTACAGGCTTCAGTAGATACTAGATTATTATATCCTGTTCGTGAAAGTCTAGGTGGTGTCTTTTAGGACATTTGAACCAATTTATATGTATTTATTTTCACTGATTTCCACTAATTTCTTCAATTAAAAAACATGTATAATGTTCATTATGCAAAGATTTTGGATCAGTGTTGACATCTGGAGAATAAATTTTTTTATATAATGTTATTCAAACACCCTGGAAGGTCAAATTCTCAGGAAGGACAACTAAGTATCCCTAGAGTGTAACTTAAATTAATGCATGTGCCTGTCTACACACAGATTTATACACATTATAACATATCGTTGATGTGGAAATATTTCAAAATAGTCATAGACATCATAACAATGTCACGTAGTCATTCTTACTTAGTATGACTGAATAGAACTCATGATGTCTTGTTAGAGATGCTTATCCATGGAATTTTTCATCTCATTTAATTATACCATCAACATCGCCATCCATGCCCATGCTTAAGCCAAAATCTAGGTATTAGCCTTTTCTTCATATCACACATTTCATAATCTATCCATTAGCAAGTCATGTTGATTCTAGCTCTAGCTCGTCACCTAAAGCCATCTTCTTCTCTTTTCTACTGTCACCACCTTAGTCCAAGCCACCAGATTTACGTCTATTAAGAAAAACCAAGTGATGCGGCACAGAGTCTAATGCAAGTTCCTAGGTGTCACTGCTCTTCCCTCTTTTCTGGATGTCTAAGCTAGCCTCCTAACCTAAAGGTTTTCTAGCTTTTTCTCTACCATCCTTCTTCCCACCTGACCCGATTCCACTCTTAACAGAGCAGCCAGAGGGATCTTTTAAAAATGTAGATTAGATTATGCCAGTTCCCTTATTGAAACCATCCAGTGACTTCAAGTCATACTTGAAATGAATTCTGGCCTCCTTAGTCTGGACAGGAAGTCTCTGTGGTCTGGCTCCTGATTAATTCTTTGACCTAATTTCAAACAATCCCCACCCTACCCATTAAGCTTCAGCCACACTAGCCAACTTTTTGGTTCCTGAAAATGACAAACAGTCTTGCCTTGGGGCCTCTGCATTGGCTGTCTGGCTGTCTGTCTCTGTGTGCGGACAACTCTCCCCCTGATCTTAGCATGGTTGCCTGTTTCTCGTCATTCAGATCTCAGCCCAAATGTCACCTTCTCAATGTAGGCTCCCTGACCATGCGTTCCAACTTGAATCCACCCTGCCATGCTCTGCTACACCTGCTTATTTTACTTGTCTTCATTACACGTTTACGTGTATGTGTCATCTCCTGGTAGCTAAGATACAACAAGCCCCACTGAGAACAGAAATCTTGTTTATGTTGTGCACCTTTGAGTCTCTATCATGGAGAACTGTGCCTGGTACCTAGAAGTGCTCAATAAATGTTCATTGAATGAATGGGTAAGTGGCAATTGAGAATGGAGCCTGATATTTTGATCAACAGACCATCAAAATTATTCTGCTTGACTGGAATTTTTGGTATCAAATATTGTCTAAATAAATGGGTTATAATCTGGGGGCTTGGAATGCTCGTTGTGGCACAGTAGAAATGAATCTGACTCGTATCCATGAGGATGTGGGTTTGATCCCAGGCCTCGCTCAGTGGGTTGGGGATCCAGTGTTGCCATGAACTGTGGTGTAGGTCACTGATGCAGCTCAGGTCTCGGTAGCTGTGGTATAGACTGGCGGCTACAACTGATTTGACCCCTAGCCTGGGAACTTCCTAAAAAAAAAATCTGGGAGCTCACTTCTTTGGGGACAAAATAATTGTATGATATTTGTTGTAATAGGATATAACCAGGATCCACTTTAAAAACATTGTGTGAATTATTTAATCTGTACATCACTAAATGATTTACGTCCTAATTGCACTAGATGATCCTGGAACTTATCTATTTAATTTTCATATGGTGTCTGATCCATAAATTAGGTACCCTCTGCGCAAGAGGCTCTTGGCCAGGATTTTAACACAGTCAGAATCTCTTGTGATACTTCAGTAAAGAAAATTCATCAAAATTCCAGATTTAAAAAAAAAAACTCACATTGCTTTACACAAGAAGTCTCAGGTGCTAGACTCTTTAATTCCTAATCTTTTTTTTTTTTTTTATTAATTTCCCTCCTGAAAAAGAAACTGAGCCTCAGGTTGCAATTAGAGGGAGGTGGGAGACTGGAGTGACAGACACGGAGAACAGAGGATGACTGCTTCCTGTGTGGAGTGCCCACTGAATAATACCTTGGCCTGTTACTGGTTCTTTGTTCCTTTCTTCTTCATTCCTCCTGTGACTGTATTCTTTAGGGCCCTGAGATATGAGTTTGCACTAACCCCAGGAAAGATTTATCAGTTCAGAGCTGGAATCAAAGCAATCATGCTTTGTTAAACTCTAGAAAAAGTTTTTCTAGAAAAAGAACTATAATTTGTGGTGTTTGCTGGTTTCTGTGGTGTGGCCGATTTTAATCTACCAATGAAACTTTATCAAATGTAGTTAGGAAAAAATGCTAATAACTTGTTTTCATGAGTGGTGGCTCTAGCACACTACCTGGCTCAAAGATACAAATTCTCAGTTTTAAGTTCATAAATTTTGATCCAGGTGCAAGACAGAAAAAATTGATAATAGAGAAAATGAGGCTCATCAATTTCACATTTCATCCCAAGATATTTAAAAAAGCACCGAGCAGGGAAGAGAGAAGGAAGTTTGGGGAGAAGTGATACTTTTTATTTCCTCCAGCTTTATTGAGATATAATTGAGGTGTACAGTGTGGTTTTTATTTGCATTTCCTGGTGATTAGTAATGATGAGCATCTTTTCATGTACCGGTTGGCCATTCTTTTTGGAAAAAGTATTTATTCAGGTTCTTTGCCCGTTTTAAAATTAGAATTCTTTTTTTGTTGTTGTTGTTATTGTTGAGTTGTATGAGTTCCTTAGGTATTTTGGATATTTTTCCTTATCAGATATTTGTTTTGCAAATATATTCTCCCATTCTGTAGGCTGTCTTTTCATTCTGTGGATTTTTCATAGTGGTGTGCGTTGATCCTCTTCTCTTTATCTCCTATGTATCTATTGTTTTGCCTTTTTTTTTTTTTTTTTTTTTTTTTTTTTTGCTCTGTGGTTACCATGAGGCTCACCTAAAACATCTTGTAAGTAAAAGTGAGTTTTTAAAGCTGATATCAGCATTTTAAGTTGATAACTTAACTTTGATCACATACAAAAAGTATACACTTTTTCTCCCCTCCTTTGCCGGGGAAGTGATATTCTTTAGAGGTAGAATAGTGTGAGTCTGAGGGGCTAAGTCACCTCCAAGAGTGAGAGGCCTGGAGTCCAAGTAGTCCCACTTGGAACCCTGGGAGCAGACAACCTTGCAAATGTTCCCACTGGCACAGGGGCAGAAGAACTAGAGACAGCAATAGTTGTGAAGGGCATTAGATCAGGTGGAGTGCTGCTGACACTCCTGTCTTTCCCCAAACTTCATAAGGTGCTACACTTCCTTTTGCTCTTGATCTTCCCTGAGCCCACAAGAACAGGGAAGATCCCAAGCTCAAGCCAAACCAGTGCCCTTCTTCCGACTTGCTTTCAGTCTGTTGCCTGAGACCACCTCACAAGGAAGTGGAAGTCATGGGGGAGACACTAGTTGGGCCCAAGGAAAATTGGAGAACTGGTTTGCCCTAGGGGCTGTGTAAGGAACTGTTTTCTTTTATTCTGCAGGGTTTTCAGGATAAGAAAATGTGACTCACAGTAGGTACGTGGTAAATTTATTGGATAAATGAATGACCAGGACATGATCAGCTTCATGTGTAACCTGTACAATCGCACAGAGCCCCATCTTTCTCAGAAGGGCACTGCAATTGTTTTAACTCTCTGCCGTCAAGGTCTTAAAAGTCTTAATAATTTTTTAGCAGGAGGCTCCGCATTTTCATCTTGCACTGGTCCTGGATCTGTGTCCCCCAGGAACTAGCTTATTCTCATTTCCCCAGGATTCTCTAGCCCCGTCATGGAGTGGCAGGAAAGCAGAGAGCAAGTCAACAGTATTCTTAGGACAGCTCTCAGGGTGGGCCTAGAATTGCATTCCCAAACTTCATTCCTTGCAATCCTAGATCTTTAAGATGTTTACACATGCTTGGAGGGCAAAGTGATCAATGGAAACATAAACTCAGGAAACAGCAACCTAAAACCCTACCTGGAGATTTGTACAGCAACACAGTAAATGTTCTGGGAAGTCCCCTCAGTACGTGAGATACTTGCTCAAGTTTGTTTAGTGCTGGAATAAACAACTGCATTTGCTGAAGGATTTTTTTCCTGAATCACCTCTTCACATCCTAGAACTATTTTCCTTTCACACTTATTTGGGAAGTGCTACCCCAGAAACTTGGGCTGAATTGGCCATACTTCCCTTCTCCTAAATGTAGGAATTTAACAGCCTACCACAGGCTTCTCCCCTACGCTCCTTTAGGAAGTGATGATCAGTAAGTCATTAGTTTGCTGTGGTATTTAGGAACGAAAAGGGAGCTTGTACAGCCTTCTTCAGATGTAGACAAGAAAAGAGATGTGCCAAAAGGTTAAGTCATTGTAGGTAGCCATGATGGTTAGGATGCTGTGCCAACTTGGCTAGGCTTTGGTACCAGTTGTTTGGTCAAACACCAGTTTAGATGTTGCTGTGAAGGTATTTTTTTGGATGAGATTAACATTTAAATTTGTAGACTTTGAGTAAAGCAGAGCACCTTCCACTGTCTGCATGGGCCTCATCTAAGTCAGTTGAAGGCCTAAGGAGCAAAAACTGAGGTTTCCTGAGGATGGAAGAATTCACCTCAAGCTATAACATGGATGCCCTGCCTGAGTTTCCAGCCTGCTACTCTGCGGAATTTGCACTCAAGAGTGTAACATCAACTCTTGCCTAAACTTCTAGCCTGCCAGCCTGCCCTAATTTTAGTCTTTCTCTCTCTCTCTCTCTCTCTCTCTCTCTCTCTCGTTTCTGTTTCTTTGGAGAACCTAGCTAATTCAGTACCAGTTCAGGGTGTGCTGGGCAATATACCTATGCTGGGTATTCTGTTTGCTCTGCTTTCCATGCTCTGCTTTCCTCCACCCTATCGGTGTCCATTGATGTGCATCAATTTACTTCCTTGTCCTGTAGCTTCCAGTTGAGTTGGGTCAGTGATGAGAGGTAATGGCAGGAGGTCAGAGTGCAAGAGGAGAGTGAGGTTAGGGTGTTTATTCTCTTGGTTTCTCCCTGCCAGGCTATGGGTTAGCAATGGTTGTGTTCCTTTACTCTCAATTTGTGGGCTCTCTGACAGCTTTAGCTCTAGGGGCAGCTAGAGCCTCAGCTCTCACTGAGTTCCTGACCATTCTCTCCTCTTTCTCTAACTTTAGTTTGGTTAGGGCTGTTGCTGGCACCATCACCACCCTGACTATGTATTTCATCATCCCTCTTCGTTTTCCATTAATCCTGACTATGTCTGTGAATATCATCCTCACCTTCTCTTTTGGAGTGTGCCATTTGTTTCCTGCCAGGACCCCAAGTAACTAAAAACCCTTTGAATTCTTCTTACACATGAGGAGAACCTGGAGAGGTTTGGTAATTTCTCTGGTGTCGGGATTTAAGCCAAGGTCTCTGACTCCAGTGACAATCCTCACAGCCTGTACACATCAACTCAATTACTGTTCACATTAATTACTTTTTCTGAATCACAGTTTCCCCATTTGCAAAATGAGGTCAGATACAATAACTCCTTACAGAGTTCTAGTTAGCATTCAATGAATATCATCTGTCGTTATTATCTGCAAGAAAAAAGACCTTGATGAAAACAGAAATTCCCATTTTTACAGGGTCTTGGTAAGCATGAATTGGCTAACAGGTGAATTGCACCAGCAAAGGGCCTGGCACACACTAGCCACTTAAATGTCATTAAACAGTAGTCACATCTGTTATTCTTTCCCTATGCCACATTTTCTAGGAACATGCTCTTGAATTGAACGTAAGCAAAATTTTTAGTTGAGTGGCACTTTACATATATTGTCTCATGTAAATGTCATAAAGAGCTCAGAGGTGGATTATTCCAGTTTTACAGGTGAGGAAGCTGAGGGCCAGGGCACTAAGAAACTTACCCAAGGCCCACTACTGCATCTGGTAGTGAAGGATCCAAGGATTCCAACTCAGACATGTCTGACTCCATATTTATTTGAACCAAGGAAAGCTTGTTAATAGAGCTAGTATTCATTGTGATGGGTTCCACTTTAGATATTGACTATTTCTCCATTGGCTGGTAAATGACTGCTGCCCCAAGTCTCTTGGGGAGAACCTGCCCACTTATTCCCCTTCCCTCCATATGGCCTTCAGCTACAAAGACAGGACCTGCTCTGATGGGCCTGTGCCCACATCTTTTCAGTTTTTAATGTTCAGAATGTTGCTCCTAGAAACAAATCCAGTAAATGAAACTCAAGAATCATGTCCCAGAGAAGTAAAGGGTAAACTGTACATAAACCTTTTTAGAAATCCAAGAAAAACGGTGACCTGGGCATTTTCAGAGCATTACAGAAATTTCTTATCACGTCTATGTCTCTTTTCTGTGACTGATTTCCTTGAAGAGATGCGCCCCAAAGAGAGCTTTAGGGTGAATATATGGAGGGGTGGCCTTGTCTAGTCCATTGTCCAGAAAGCCCAGTTTTGTTTCTGGGCCGTCCCTGTTTCAGCCTTGATTGCACCTCTCTCGTGAGCCCAAAGTCCTGGTGGTCCTCTCAGAATAACTGGGAGAGTCAGTAGGTGTTTACAAAGTGTGAGGCAGAGAAGGGAAGAGCCAGCTTTTTCCAGGGCTTCTGGGTTTCAAGTCAGTTTAGCTGGGCTTCCATGTTTTCCCTTAAAAGGGGAGATTGACAGCTTGCTAGGAGCCTGAAGGCTGCTCTTAACCTCTGTGTTGCTGAGCTGGTAGCTGGCAGCCCTTCGTTGTCCTCACCTCCCGGGGTGCTGTCCATGTCTGAAGAAGACTGGGTTTGGGGGCGTTTCCTTGTTGAATGGCTGAGGAGGAGTGTGGAGATTTGTAGGAGAAAGTCTGCTCTGGTGAATAAATGCTAAGCCAAGGCTCACGTGTCAGAGGGCTGGGGCCAGAGGAAGGAGAGGCCAAGGGAACGTCAGTCATTGATTTGATGCTGAGGACAGTTTTCCTCTGTTTCCTCACAGACCTTTCTGCAGTGTGTCAGGCTCTGCCCCTGCTGTGAGGATCTGCTAAGGTCAGCCCTTGCCCTTTATAAATCTTCTTTCTCTTTCTTTCTTTCAAAATGGACTTGCCCTGGATTAATAAAGCTATGCTGGAGAGCTTCCTATCTCTGCCTGGCATTATGCTTTAATAATAATACTACCCCCAACTTTAATCTAAAAGGAGAGAGGAACTGAAAAAAATTCACAAAGAAAAAGCCAACCTCCATAATCAAAAGAAATGGGGCTGGGGGCAGAAGGAAGGACCTGATGACACCTGTGTGAAATGGTGGCATTTAATCAGGGATTAGGCAGGAAGTGGGTGAGGCAATTCCAGAATGACAAGCAGCAGCGTGAACCCTCTAATGGAACCTTTGTCAAGGTTTTCAAATACTCCAGTGCCCTTTAAAAACCATTTTCCGCTCTGCCCTTCTGTTTTTGTCCAGGCCTAGAGGTGCAAGTGAAATAATCGAAAGCAAAATGCTGGCTTTATTGACTTTTTTTCAAAGTCAATAAAGTTTCATAGGAAGTCCTCTCGCTAAGTGAAATGGCCCTTGAGAATGGACCTGGCTACATGATTTGCAGGACACAGTGCAAAGTGAAAATGTGGGGCCCCTTGTTCAAATTGCTAAAGTTTTTAAGATGACAGGTGAGCATGAAACCAAATGTGGGGCCCTTCTGCACTCGGGGGCCCTGTGTGATCGCACAGGTCAGTCCTAGAAGCTGGCCCTGCTTAGGAGGCTAAAAAGGGTTACCTTATTCTCATTTTCTGACTCAATAACACTGCTTCCTCCATTTTCAAAGCTTCAGGGATGTGATCATGTGTGTGTGTGTGTGTGTGTGTTTCAATGCTATTTTTGGGCACTTAGGTTGATTTTCAAAATGGCGCTTTAAAACCCGAGACATTTCTAAAACGCAATTGATAGTCTTAGATCCAAATCTGAGTAGGAAATACTGCTGCCCAAGGTCTGACATTTAGAGGGCTCAGCTCTCTTGTCAGCCCAACTCAAATCTGAGGGGCCAAAGGCACATGCCCCCGTAGACAAATGCCCAGATGGCTAAGGCCCCAGAATCCTTGCCCAGATGGCCCGACCTGCTCCCAGGGGTGGGCAGGCATCTTGTCAGGCCCCTCCTCCCAAGGTGGACCTCACTGCCAGTGTGGGCACCCTATGGCCTGAGATGTGGACAAGGGACAGCTGTTTACGGGTGAGGAGAGGGGGTATTATGGACAGAGCTTGGACGTGTGGGCTGTCTGGGATGTTCTTACCTGTTTTTAGAAGGCCCATTGCTGTGCCAGAGGGAAGTGGAGGAAGGGAGGGCTAGGGATGAGTGTTTTCCCACACTGCTACATTCCACCCAGGAATTCCAAGGATGCTGACCATTCTGAACTGTAACTTGGCTTTGAGGCCATGATTGGTAGATTTGTTACGGCAGCATCAAACATATTTAACAGTTTGCCAGCTTAATTTATAACTTACAACACTTTAGACTTACAGTATGTGGGCTTCAATTTCTGTTCTTGCCGTGGGTTCTGCAAATGTTAGAGGCAGACGTGGATGGCAGGCAGCAAGGAAAGTATATATTTCCATAAAGAAATTGAACCCTAGCTTCCTCATAAACAATTTTTTACTTGAGTTACTCTAACTTAACGTGTGTGTGTGCATGTGTGTATAATATCTATACATTTTGACAAAGACAGTTTCTATTTGATTATGGATTATAGCAGCTTTTTAGGATACAGTTATTAATTATACACTTAAAACCACATCCATTTTCAAGTACATTTCTTCTCCAAAGGTTTCTTAATTTATTAAGAATATTGATTTCATCACAGCGCTGGACTCCGTTAAAACTTATGTACATACCATAGAAGGAACAGTTTTATCTTCAACGTTGAACTTTTTATGTGAGCCTGTAATGGCATTCACAGTAATGTCAGATATCGCTCACTGACAGAATGAATATTCAAAATATGGGTTTTGATTTCATGACTTGAATAAAGAAAAATAAACCATTATTGGAACTAACTGATTTTCTCTTTGATGTATCTAGGGCACTGGAATAAAACTGGCCTCGTTCAACTGTTTGTGCAGTTCCTCTTCTGGTAACGAAGTTATCGCTTCACTGTTCGTGTGTCCAAAAGGAAACTTGGAATGCAAATTGGTGAAGTTAATGAAGAAGAACAGTTGTTGGAGGTAAGTGAAAAGCCTTGGCTTTGCTGAAAGCACTCATGTTCAGCAGTCATTTTTCCATATTGTCCTAAAGTAACTTCTAACTTGGCACAGATGTTGGTGCTTCTTCAAAAGATTTGTGTCTTCTGGTTTTCATGTGGTCAGTGGTATCACTTAGCCCTCGTGATAAGGTCAACTGTATTAATAAACGTTCTAAGTTCCATATACAT
Source organism: Catagonus wagneri (assembly GCA_004024745.2). NCBI lineage: Eukaryota > Metazoa > Chordata > Mammalia > Artiodactyla > Tayassuidae > Catagonus > Catagonus wagneri. The sequence goes on from PVHT020000175.1 coordinate 10,040, forward strand.
CATCAGCTTCCTTGTGAAATCAAATTTCACAAGGAATTTTGAGCTCTGCTGCTCAGAGTTCATTGCAAAATAAAATGACATTACTGTATAATAATAGGTACTGCAACATGTATGTAAATCATAAAGTGACTGACAAACAATGTAATGGCTGTTTTCAGGCTGCTGTCTATAGCTCTATGATAAAATGGCCCAGCCTCTGGTTTCCCACCATCTATGTTTCTCACCTAGCCAATGGAGTCTCACATTTCTACTGACCCTACCAGTGGCTCTATGCCTTTGGAAGGGTATGGGTATGGCATAGGCCACAGCACAATTGACTGGCCCAGCAATGGCTTGTCAGGGCAGGGATGTTGAGCCCTTCTCCTTTGTCGCCTGAACTGTAAGAAATTAGCTTCCTGAGCTCTCTCTTACCTGAGGACACTGCATTAACCAGCAGGCGCCATGCCTGCTGTCTTTGAAAGGGAGGAGCTTGTTAGGCTGAGTCTGGAAAAAATAGGGAAAAGAGACCTGGGTTATTGCTAGACATCTTTTAGACTTAATCACATGTTAAAGTGAAAAATCTGTTTATTGTGCATACATCTCCCACAGTATTATCCAAGACCATGTCAGAAGCTGAAAGTACAAAGTAGAAGTGTGCCAACGTAGTTATTAATAATTCTTTATTAAAAAATTTAAAATCTGAGGGAAATGTTAGCCCTTTTGGGACACTGGGACAACAGGCATAAACCAGGATTGTCCCACTTATAGGAAAATAAGGGAGCTTCATTTTCTTTTCCCCTTTGGGAATGGTGTTTGTAATTTTGCTCCCTGCTATACTACATATTTGAGTTTTCTAAAGGTGGTTTCGTAGGTTTGAGTTCACTGAGCTAATGGCAATACATGAGCCCAGAATGCCTGCTTGATACCTGTGACTGTGTGATCACCAGTTTATTTCTTTTGCCATTGAAAATAATTTAAAAGCTGCCTGATTGACTAGGCTGTCTTGGTCACTTAGTTATAAGGACAGACCTGAGCTGGCAGGGGATAAAAGGCCTGGCACATGTTATGTAGTCAATAAAGACCTTAATAAAGGAGCTATTGTTGGTGGTGTTATTGAAAGCCACCAACTTCCTCAGGGCTGTTTTCCTTGTAACGGTAGTGATCTCAAAGGAGATTCCATGGTTATGTGTTTATGATTCATATAAACTTATAGATATTTAATGGAAATTTAAAGAATCAAAAAGTAATGTCAGTGGTTTCTTGAAAGTCATTGTAAAATGACCTTACATCATTCAAAATGTCAGTAAACAGCTGCCCCATTATAGCACCAGAATCATAAGATCACGAAAAGAGATTTACAGAAAAAAAAAAAAAAAGAGCGAGAGAAAGAGAGAGAGAGATAGACCACTTATCTCAGAATCTTTGGGCAAAGATCTATCACAGTCTCCTGTTTCTGCAGTGTCTACTACAGCTTTTGCTTCTGTTCGACATGTCAAACTATGCAGCTGAATGCTGATATTTGATATTATCTGATATCCTAATCAGGCACTCATTCAATAGAAGCCACTGTGGAATTTTGCAAAGACTTGCAGAAATTGAAATTCTAGTTGCTAATATGATCCTTAGCTTGCTGCTTTGGTTCCAGGCTTTAAATTGATTTTTTTCCTAGGCTTTTAATTAAGTAGATGAACAGGAGCATAATGAGACCATGGTTAACACTAGGATCGGTGTGAGGTTCTGTCATCACTCACCACATCATTTCAAATCTTTTTAATTGTTATTTTTCAGCATTGAGGAGAGTGGACATTATGATTTATATTTAGTCTGTCCAAGAATGTTACAGAGAGACCAGATGTATTTTCTCAAAGGACGTAGATACCTATATTAGACATGAGAATTTTCTAGTTAGTCCTTAAGAGGTATGATGGCATTGTGTGTTCTGGAATTTAGTTGCTCAAATTCTGACAGAATAAAACAACTTGTGTTGCTCTGAAAATAACACTGGTGGAAAGAAACCACTTTACCATGGGCTTTATCAAAGACTGTTCTATGGAATAGGAGTCACATGACCTGCTCCATGGAAGGAGGGTTCTGTGGCCAAGACCCACCTTATTTTTTATTCTTGGAGTTTCCCACATATATGAACATAATAAAGAATTTGGTTGGTCCTATGACGGAGGAACCATTCCTGGAGTTTTCTAAAGCTTTCTAGAGTTTATCATAAAGTCCTCATTCTGCATGACTTCTCATAGATTCACTGTAGTAGCATAATATCATTTCTTTAAGTATTTTCTTGCATTTGTTGGGTTAATGTCTTACTTTCTACAGTCTCAAGACATTATTTCCTATTCATTTTATCTAACTAAATATAGATGTATTTTTCTTTTAGTTCCAACAGACAATGATGACCCCTTCAAATGCTCTTAGTGTCTCATCTTATAAAATCAGTGACTCTCTTTCCAGAGCTTATGAGCTTCTGTTATCCAGTGTCATTTCTTACATTTTTTTGCTTCTTGATTTTTTGAAGCTTCGTTATCTTCTACCCCACAGTAGAACCATTGAAATTTAGCTCACTTTGAAATTTGGTCAACTTCTGTTTCTCTCATTCCCATTTCTCTTATCCCCAAATGTCACTTTGTCCTCAGATTTGATCAGTACAATAAACACTGATCTATTTTATTTGTGTCTGTCATTCTGATAAAATGAAAACATTCTGGATTATGGATATAATCTTTTGACCGACCAGTACTGACCTTATTCACATCCCCACCCCCGAATAGTAGATTTACTACGTTTTTTCCCCCTCCAGTACAAGTTTCAATACCTACCGAAAGTGTAGAATTCAGGCCAGCCATCTCAGTGGGGCACCTTGCTGCCCTGCTGTAAGAGTAAAAGTCTGGATTCATTCAATTTACTTGAGAAAAATCTGAGTACCTTTGACATTCGGGGCATTGGGGTACAGTGACGAGGAAAAGAGTACAGGCAGGCCCTGCTTTCATGAGACATAGATGACGGTGTTGTCAGCGGCTTCTGAAATTGTGTGCAATACAGTTTTTAAAAAATGTTTCGTGCAGCTGATTAAGTACACATCCCCAGCAACTTCCCCATGGAACTCTCACACTCCTGTCTGTGCACCAGCCCTAATCGCCCCAACACTAGGTACCAGACAACTAAAAACAGCCCCTAAGTCTCAGAGCCTGTGCAGTTATTCAAATCAGCCAGTTCACAGGGAGCCTACTAAACCTAGTTAACACTGCCCTGCTTGTTTATCAGTTGCCCCCTCCTGAGGGTGTAACCCTCTGTGTGGCTCTGCCTTACGGCCTTCTCTACTTTGGCAAATAACAAAAAGTCCTGCTTTTCATCTTTCCAAGTGTCAGTGTATGGTATCCTGCCATCAAAGAACTTATAAATCTAGTAAAACAGAGCTGCAAGCAAAACTGTGTTTTTTCTTTCTTATTGTTATGAAAATTTCAAAGGACTTAAAATAGAGTACTAATTGGTGGTGAAAGGAGATGGGATCAGGATTTTAAGAGAAGAGAGGAAATTTTTAAAAATTTACTTAAGAAGTAACTTAGTTCTCCCACCAAGGACATTAGCCGGTTAATATACCCCTTATATTCATTTGTTTACTGCATGCTTATTGAGCATTTGCGATTGCCTTGGTAATATAATGCTCTAGGAGGTATGTAGGAACAGAAAATGCTCACCCTTTTCTTGAAAGACCTACAGATTAATTGAGAAGACGTTAACATGCACGTAAAATGATTAGACAAAATCAAGTATGTAGTAATATAGCTAAACCATCCCTATAAGTCCAAAAAATGGCAAAAATACTAGAAAACTGGAGAGAGAAATTCGCTTGCAATTTTTACTGATAGCTAACCTTAAAATAATTTTTAACCTGCTCAGTAATTTGACTGGAGAAATGTTTGCATCATTGCTCTTTTCCTCAGTTAGTTCTTCCCAGCTCTGAAACCCTTTCTCTGAGGCACATAGGGCCTGGCTGTTTCTAACTATATGTGAAGCTCCAATGGTATGGAGTCATGGGGATTTTGAGCTGAAGCAGGTAATGAGGTTCTCCCAAGGGATAGATTTTGGAGGAATGTGTTGGCAGTTCGGATCAGATGAGGCTTTTACTTTTAAAGCTTGGGTGTGTTTCAAAAAGGAAAATGGTTTCAGCCCAAATCCATTCGCACAGCCAGCCTTCCTGGTTGGGGAATTGAATGCTTAGTTAGTTTATTTTTGATGGACAGGCTTCTGTGTGTTTTAAATGATGGCTGACTGGCCTAGAAACTGGGTTTTTCCAGAAGGCATTTGGTGGTGTTCCCTGATCTTCAAGGGAACTCACACTTTTCGTGAAGGAGAAGGAGGAAGCTATAGTTGATCAAGGCTCTGTCTTTCTCTAGACTCACTCCTCTGATTGTCAACCATTCTTCTCACCAGTGCTTTCTTAACTGAACGTCTACCCTGAGTAAAGCACCATAGTGGCCTCGGCAAGGAATGCTAAGCCTGCCGACAGAGAGATGAGGCTTGGACTTTATATGTGGCAGAATGTGTGCCTGGCCATAAGAGAGACATAAAGTGTTGTGGACATGGAGTGAAAGAGTCACATCAAACTGGGTGGATCCGGGAGAGTTTTACAGAAAAAGTAACACTTGAGCTGGGACTTGGAGAACAGGTTTGATTTGGCAGCTAGAGAGGGAATCAGCAAACTGAAGCCTATGGGCCAAATCCATCCTCTCCTCCTGTTTTTATAAATAAGGTTGTATAGGAACTCAGCCATGCCCATCATTGATGTATTATCTATGGCTGCTTTCATGCAGCAACCGCAGAGTCCTGTTGAGGGCAGGAGACTGTACAGAGGACAGTGGTATAGTCCTTAAAGCCTAAAACATTTACTATCTGGCCTTTTACAGAAAAAGTTTGTGACCCCTGGTTTAAAGTCAGTTGCCTGAAGGACTTGATATATGACCTTGATATTTGAACTTGATGTAAGCCAAAATATATGACTTCATTTGGCAGACATTCTGGAAACAGAATGTTTCTGAGCCTTGGAAGTGTTTGGGTGTTCACGATGGCACTGACCTTCAGGACAGGGAGTGAGGTAGATGAACTCCAGAAGCGAGATGCTACAGGCAGGAAAAAAAAACTCAGAAGTTCATGTTGTCACCTAAGTGAAAAGGAATGAATGTGGACTAGGATGAAAGGGAGAGGACACAAAAAACACTGTGAATAAAGCTCTAGAAGAGAGATCCAAAGGAAAGACAGAATTGAGGATAAATCTAGAATCTTGAGCCTGGATGATGGGGGATGTCAATGATTCCTTCTCTGAAAATATATCGACCTGAACAGGACAAAATTTCCCTCTGCCGCTCCACTCCAGTTAGGAGGAGGGATCAAGATGGCATGGATCCATCCCTCCGGGCAGCTGGTGCTGGGAGGAGAGGTAGTTAAAAGCTATTGCTACCAAGGGAGCAAGACTCAAAACCTTGCTTTTATGGAAAAATAGCTGTTACTGTATAGGAAATCAGCCTATGCTGTCTCTGAGAAAAACAAAAAAACACCGAGTGAGTTGGAGGAGTGTCCTTGTATTTTAGATCATCTTGCAGGATTGCCAGATAAAATGACAATTTCCTGTTAAATTTGAATTTCAGATCAAGAAAGAATACATATTTGTATAAATATACCCCAAATATTACACGGGACATACCTGTACCAAAACTCATTTGTTCTTGATCTGAAATTCAGATTTAACTGGGCATCAATTTCAGATCAACAATGAATAACTTTGTAGCATCTGTCCCAAGTATGGGATATATTTATACTAAAAAATCATCTGTTGGCTATCTAATGTTCAAATGTAATTGGGCATTTTTCCCTAAATCTGATAACCCTATTTCTAAGGTAAGCAGACAAAGTTTTCACTTTTGGGGAGACTGAACAAGGATTGGGGTACCTGTATTTGCTTTCCCTCATAGGAATAGAGTTGACCCCTTCGGCCCTTCTGGAGCCCACAGTGAACAGAGGAGAGCTCAGTAAACATCAGGCCAGAGTGTGGGACATTGCTGAGGAGAGCAGACAGGGGATGGATCAAGGGGTGTTGTGGACTGAAACTTCCAGTGGTCAAACACCAATCTAGATGTTGCTGTGAAGGTGTTTTTTAGATGTGATTAACATTTAAGTCAGTAGACTTTGAATAAAGCAGACTACTCTCCATGATGTGGATGGGCCTTATCCAAACAGTTGAAGGTCTTAAGAGAAAGGGCTGAGCTTGCCAGAAGAGGAGGGATTTCTGCCTCCAGACTGCCTTTGAACTCAAGACTGTAACATTGACCCCTGCCAGAAGTTCCAGCCTAACAGCCTGCCCTGCAGATTTTGGACTCGCCAGCCCCCACAGTTGCATTAGCCGATTCCTTAAAATAAATCTATGTCTCTCTTTGTCATATGTATGTCTGTATATATGTATATACATATACGTGTATACACACATACAGACAGACATTGGTTCTCTTTCTCTGGAGAACCCTAGCTAATACAGGCAGACAGGTGTTTTAGTAGCATTGATGCCCTTTCATTTTCTCAGAGTCCTGCTAGGAGTTGTATCAGTGTAGCCACTGCTGGTTTCCTCCAGCACCAGTTTTCTTTCCTCAACCCCAAGCCTGAGCCACAGTAAGACCAAACTCCCTGGTTGCCCACACAGGTCAAGATGTGTTATTTCAATGGGAAAAGATAACCACACCTGGGTTACCTCTGCAAGCCATCATACATGGGAGGGGGGCTGCTCCGCAGAGCTGGATGGGCGTAGCCTTGGTCTTGGGATTTGGAGAGGGAAAATTGCCCTTTGACCTCAAGCATACCCCCAACACAGAAGCTACAGACTGTGCTGTTAATACAGCTTGTGTCTAGGAAGACTGCTTCTCCTTATTTCTTTCCCCTGTTTATCCAGTCTGGAGAGATGATGCAAACAAAGACATGCAGGTTCGTCTTAAAAATCTTTGGTAGATGGCATATCTGTCTGCTCTCCTCCCAGCTCCCTAGCAACAGCTATGTCATTCTTTTACGCATTTTTTTTTAATGGAAATTCTAGCTTTTCTGTGTAGGTCTCTCTCTCTCTCTCTCTCTCTCTCTCTCTCTCAGTATCTTTCCCTCTGTCTGTGTCTATTTCTCTTTCGCTCCCTTTCTCCCCTGCCTCTGTCTGTCTCTGTCTCTCTGTGTGTTTCTTTCTCTCTGCTGTGATTTCCCACATTAGCCACTGTCCATTTCTTTGATTCCTTCTTGGCAACAAGAGTTACAGCACCATTATGCAGCAAGCTTCCCTGCTACCTTAAAATAATAATGTTTCATGGTGACAAATGGATATAGTTAACAATGAAGGTAAAATGCTTAGCAGTCAGGGGTGCGACCGGGTCAGATTTCTCTGCCTGGCAGAAACAGAGTATCCTGAGATTCCCTAAAGAAAGGAATATATATGTGAGGGTAGCTGGTGGTGCTTGCCAGGTGGACTCTGCTGCTGTTTTCTTTTTAATTTAGCTTCCATAAATTGCAAGAGTAAGTTCTCAAAAGCAGAATAGTTATTTTTCATTTACTCAGGTTTTGTTATTTTCTTAAGAAACTTTACATTAGCAGATTTTTTAAAATCTGATTTTACATTTGCTGTTTTTCTTTGATAAAAAGTTAAAACCCAAAATAAGACAACCTGAATTAATGAAGGTCAATAATCCTTTTTGTGCTCAGTGGCTGAAGTTTCTATGTTGTATTGAAAAAGGCCCAATTAAAGTGAAAAAAAAGAGATTATTTTCTAAACGGCCTTTCCCTTTCTACTACTGAGAGGAGGAAAAAAACCCTAGTATCCCCCCAAAAAAATCTCCCCACCAAAAGCTGTTTGCATGCACACATGTGCGCGTCTGTTTTGCACACTGCATGTGTGCCTACCCTGGGTGCAGAGGGCTGCTCCAGCAGCAGAACATGTGGGGTGTGTATGTCTGAAAGTTGGCTTGGTTGTGCACATGGAAAGAAGAACTCAAGAGAGGGAGGTGAAAACCACACCAGCCTAAATCAAAAGCAACTGTTGTGCCATAAGGAAAGCAGGCGGACTTTTCTCTGTGCACACACTGCTCTTTCTTTGCCGTCCAGACCGATCTTTGAAATAAAATAAAGAAGCATGGCAAGCTAACTGAAACATAGGTAGAAATAATATATTTGGGTTTCAGAAAGAAAAAAAAATGACCTGGCAGAGCTTGAAAGGCACCCATTTCATAACAACACATGTGCAAAGAATTACAATAATTGCAGTGCACACATCGGTAACAGACAGAATGAACAATGAATATTAAAAACACATTCCTAGAGCCGGACCTGTGGCTTGGCAGCAGCGCACAGCGTGGAGACCTGTGCAGGAGTCAGAGGCAGGCTCTTGGCTTCCAGAGCTGTCAGGGCTTGGCAGGAGCCAAGGAGGAAAGAGGAGGGAGGAAGGTGGCAGCGGTTGCCCCTGTCACTGTGACTCCTGTCTCCCCCTGACAGAGCCCTAGGGTGGCTTCAGGAGGGTTGCATGAGGAAGTCAGTCTTCAGTCCTTTGGGCTCTGGTTCAGAGCTGAACTTGAGCCAGGCTGAGAAGGAGGGGAGATGGGGAGAGGAAAACACCACCCGAGGACAGACAGAAGGTAATGGTGGGAGCACCCACAGAGTGCCCTGGACGAGTGGCCCAGACTCTTGCTCCGGGCTTGCCTCCAGCAGGATCCAACGTGGTGTACTGCATGGCTGTGGAGGTGTAACTGGGAAAGTGTTTTTCTTCCATGGACTAAGTACATTGATCTGCCTTTTCCCCTTCAGTATTTACTATGCGGTGTCATTAAAGTCAGCAGGGGGATGAATTCTCCTGGTGGTAGGTTCCACAGCCTTCAAAGGCACATTAACCAAACACCCAAGGTACACAATGATCTTTTCACTGTGAATCCTCTCCATTGTCAGCAAAAGACAAAGGGCCTTCTCTTAAGTACAGCTTTGGTTTCAAATCTTCAGATTTTGCCTCTCGCCATTGGCAAGGAATTGACTCTTGAATCTTTTCACCTTTGGCAATGAGAGGGGCCAGAGGGTGAGAATCTCTAACCAGAGAGTTTGGTTCACACACTGGGAGCCCAGGCCTGAGGATTCTTAACCTGTGGCCAGAAACATCTAAGAGGTTGGTGAGGTAGAATTCAGGGAGGTTTAAAAACTTGGATGGGAAAAAAATGACTTCTTTATTTTTGCTGATCCCTGAGATTTAACATTGCTTTAATTACAATTGTAGGAAACTAGCCATGATAGTAATACTTACGACTTTGTCACAAGTTAAAGTCATAGATATTTTCATGTCTTTTCACTGTTGTTTCAAATATCTTTAATTATTATTTATGTTCATCACTGCTAGGAATTTTGGTAATTATTAGACCTGTCACAAGAGCTTCTTATTTTATGCATTAGTTAAGAAGCATAGTGTAGTATGAATAAGAATAGTGTAATAAAATTCTTGGATAACTGTATTTTAATATATTAGTTTCCCTTGACATGTTATGTAGTATATTTTATTCTTTTTAAAAAGATTATTCTAAGAAGTGTCCACAGGCCACTTGGCCTCACTGTGGAGGGCTCCACGTACACACAGTATTTCCCTGGAGAGGGATCTGGCCCCCAAAGCAGTCATGGGGAGCTCAGTCCCCCAAATAGCGATTCCAAAGTGGGCCAACCTAGGGTGCGTCTATAAACATGCAGGGGTGGGGGTGAAGGCAAAGGCAAACATGTGTCTCCAGACACAACACTGAGGACTCAAGAAAGGAATTTCTTACTTGTCCACTCTTTAGATATGCTCAACAAACCTGAACATTTGCGAGACCACCAAAGTGTGCATTTTCTCTTCAGCGATTTGTGGCAGAGCTCCAAAATGGTTTCATTAAAAAGAAAATAAGGAGTTTCCTGGTAGGCTAGCAGTTAAGGATTCAACATCATCACTGGTGTGGCTCATTGTCACTGCTGTGGCTCAGGTTAGATCTGGGAACTTCCACGTTCCCAGGGCTTGGCCAAAAAAAAGGAAGAAAGAAAAGAAATCCCTCACATAACTTCCCCAGTTTCTCCAGATGCTGGCCAAGAGTGCTTGCCACTGGATCACAATTGATAGGGCAGAAAAAGGCTGATGAGGAACTAATGGTGATTGTCGGTTTCCACACCAAGCTATGAGAGTGGTGGTGAGAGAATCAGACAGCATAGGGATGATATCTCTTAAAATAAGGAGTCAGCTAGGAGAACAAACACCCATAAATGTCACAGAGGTGAATGAGAAAGTCCTTTCATTTCTACCTGACCTCATGATGAAGGAGTGGAGTAGTTCAGATTTGGAAGCAATGATTTTTTATTTGATTTATCAAAACCTGAAATCCTGTGGAACTCCTGTACCAGTGCAGAATCTAGCACTAGGAGCAGTGCTGGGAGAAACAGGCCTAATCACAATTCTGAAAAATAACCTCAGCATCTGACTTACAAGGTGACAAAAATACTGTTCTTAAAGAAAATATGTAACATATTAGCAGTCTTCATAGATACTTTTTTTAACCTGAGAAATATTATTTTACATAATAATAATAATATTTCTTGATACAGTCATATAAAAAAGTCAGGAGGTATAGAGAGAAAGATAGATGAGAGGTAGATGAATAGATAGATAATTTGGTAAGACCGAGATCTATTATGTATCAGACATTACATTAGTTTTAAAAATACAGTTACCTATCTCATTTAATCTTTTAACAGTTCCATGGGATATTATTAGCTCATGTCTTTCAGATGGGGACAAGCTTAGAGAATGAAATAACTTGACTGAGGTCACAGAGCTAATCATTTGGATTGAAACACAGGTTTGTCTCGCCCCAAAAGCCACTTTTCCATTATTTTAAAGGGTTCCAGTTATTTTTAAAAAATTGCTGTGACTGAATCCTTAAAACACAAGAATTTGTTACAGGAATTTGAAGGATCAAATTTGAAGTTAGAAACACAAATGGCAATGTGATAACAGGTTACATACTGATAAAAGAAACTTTATGAGGTGCAACAAAATTGTCTCTCATATACAGAAAGTCAGACGGTCTTACCTATCTTCATCATTAATATTAATATAAAATCATTTTATATAAATAAATATAAAAGCAGGCTCCTGGAATTTAAGATCTCCTTGATGATTTCATTTGCCAATACAGTAGCTACTGTAGGTACCTATTTTCTGACTGTGAAACTGTCATCTCTAATTATAAAATTTGGTGCATGGGGATAAATTTCATTTGTGTTCAAAGTGTGCTTTTATACCGGTTGCCATCCTTTATCTACTATATCTGCAGATCACCCAGGGTTAGAGCTAAGGCCGTTATCACAGCTATTAACAATTAGGAATAAAGTCAACAACAGAAAATATCAAGGTCATGCAAGGATATCTGTCACAGAATTGCTGTTCTTCATCATCCATGTGCCTCCTCTCGTATTAGGTAAAGCCATCATGAGAGAGTGAACATATTTTAGTCCTCCTTAAAATAATCTCTCATCAAACCACAGTAAGATATTGTAATCTACAAGCCCCAGGCATTAGATGCCCCTTTGAGATGATCTCCAAGGCTTTGTCCAGTCCTAACTTTCTCTGATTCTAGGAACTTAACAATCACTAAGATAGAAAAGCCTGCAAGGGGGTCTTCACAAGGTCTCATAGCCATCAGAACTTAAAGGGTTCTTGACTTGAGTTCCGTTATGTGAGACTACCCTTGAGTTCTTTGATGCTGTAGGAGTTATTCAGTCAGTATGAATAACTGGGACAAGTTATAGGATTTCAAAGAGTAAGTAAATAACCTCCGATCAGAAAATTCAATTTGTTCGTGAGGTGGAGAAAGGCATCCTGCCATTAAGCAGTCAGATGGAAAACATGCAAACCACAGTTTGTGAAAGAGAAAAGAACATTAAAAGCCCTTGCCCAGAAACAGAGGCAAGTGCAAGAAACATACTCAGCAAAGTCAACGTGTCTGTTGTAAATGTGGGAAGTGAGAGCCACAACACTGACTGAAATTCCAAACTGTGTAATAGCCAGAGACATCACTCGCAGGCCAGTCCTTCCAGTGGGGAGCACTGGAGAATTTAAGAGATTCATTTACCAAATGGGTTTGGAAAGAAGACTCTGGTCCACTCTAAATTGCTTTCTGGGTCAGGCATAGCTATGCAGCAAATTCCAGCGATTGGCCAAGGTAGCAGAAGGCGCAGTCTGACAGGGCCGTCTCACTCTGTTACACGAAAAGATCAAATCTCCTCTGGGAGCAGAGGAAAAAGCTCATGATAAAGCACATATTAATTGTTGCCACAGAGGATCTCAGAGAACTGCTAGGAATGGGATGATAGCAAAACTTATATTTGCACTAAGAATCACACCTACATCCCAAAATGGATATTACCTGGTGCAGATACTAGGCATAACACTGCCTTATTATTCTGGTGTTCCCTCTTTTCCACATCAAGGAAACTGTGGTCTGTAAAATCAGACCCCATAATGTTGATACTGTTGTATCTGTTGTAAGATTGGCGTAGTGCGATCAGGGCCAGTTCTGGTCCACTTGCCACCTTTGTGCACATCTGAAAAAGAACTTTCCTTCTTCCAGGTGGGTGCAGCCCTGCACCAGAGCATACAGTTTGGTAAACAGAATGTGGACAGGATTTCAGTCTCTCACTCTCAGCTGGATACTTTTTATGCAGTCCCAAGTGCAGCGTTCTCTCAGGCTCCAGAGGATGGGTCCTGCTAGATACTAGGCTCCATTAAACACGAGTGGGTGCAGCAGATGCTGCTGATGACTAGCCATATCTGCTCAGTTACTCCAGAGGTTGCCTGCTGCTTCGGTGATAAGCTTTCTGTGTAAACTAGGACTTCTTACCTCAAGCCCCTGTTTCTCTCTGCCCGAGTGCTCTTTCTAGCTCCAGGAGCATGCTGGATGAGACGGGGATGCATGCCCAGGCAGTCTTCCCTCGCAGAGGGTGGGTTGGAGCAGAGGTGTACATTCCCCAGCCACCTCCTCTGAAGTCCTCCGAAGTGAGGTGCATCTGCCCAGTGTCGCCTGGGGTCCTCAGCAGGATCAAACCCAGCTGCCCACAGTGGCCATCTGCTTATCAGTATACCCTTTGTTGACTTTCCTCTCTTCCTTATTTTGTTTCCTCACTCCCTCTACATATTCCCTGGGATCACCTTCCAAACCCTTGCACCTAAATCCTTGTCTCCAAGTCTCTTTGGGGGGTACCCATATGATGAGCCCAGGCTTCCTCACTCTAATTCTACCCCTTGGCTTGATGCACCTGCCAGTGTTTCAAGCTTTAAATCTAATTTAACCAGCATGTGAAATTCTTTAGGAATGGAAGTGCTCTTTCACAGATCAGATTACACACTGCAAAGAGAGAAGAGGCAAAATGGTTACCTGGAGAACTTACAATGAGAAAAGCTTTCCACAGGTCTCTTAAAGATAATATACTTGAAGGAAAAGCAAATCACATGTCCTGTCAGCAGTGGTGTTAGAGGGTGGAGAAAACTGAATGGCTGTGCTTGTTAATATTTGTGCAGTAGAGCCCAGGCTTCATTTTGGGTGAAACTGTCCTAGGTGTGCGGTTGGGAGAGCTGAATGAGGAAAGGGGCAGCAGTGCAGCAGCTTGCTGGAGACAGGCCAGAAGGAGAGCAGATGGCTTCGGGGAAAGCCACAGGGTGGAGCAGCTGCCACTCATCTGTCCATCAAATTTTGAAACCATCCCCATGTCTGGGGATTCAGTGTGCTCTGACTATGTTTGTCTATGCTAAGCACAGTGCTGGACACTGCTTCTTGGGGGCTTAAGAAAGAACAGGGCATAATCTCTGTCCATAAGGAACTTGCAGTCTAGTAGAGGAAATTGGACAGGCCAAGACATTTGGCACAGACCTCCACCATAACTGTCTCAGAACGTAAGTGCCTGTTACACTCTAAGCGCAGGCACTGTATTTTCTACGTCTTCATATGGCCTGCAAGACAGTGCCTTGAGCGCAGTAGATGTTCATAGCTGCTCACTGGGTAGAGTCTGCATAACCCAGCAAAGAATCTCATTCTGTATCACAGCATTTCATGAGAAGGCAGAACTACATTGTGACTGGGTGAATATGGGATGGCTTCATGGAAGGGGTGGCCTTGGAGCTGGTTGACATTTCCAAAGTAAAATACACCCCAAGTCAAATGGACTGTTCGACTTTCCTTTGCTTGTGAGCAGAGATCTGGGCTTAAGTTTGGAGTCAGGTCCATTCTTCCATCATTTTTTTTGGCATCTGGTGGATACCTATTCAACTTTGATTTTTTAATATTTTAAAAAATGGTTTGCTCTTAAAGCATCTACAGTCGGAATCTTTTCATCTTTTGACATCAATGGAAGGCTATTATTTTACTGTTTTTACTGCAGCTGTGGGACCATTGTCAGTTTATTCTTCACTGTTGTTCAGAGATACTCTTATAAACAGTACATTTGAAGGTGAGAAACAAAAAGATGGGGAAATGCACCTAGTTTGGGAAAGCTGAGCCTCCCCAGAAGAAAATGAGAGGCTGCCAGGTAGATGTGCGTTAATCTGTGATCTTTGTTGCTCCCAGCTTGGCGTCACCCACCTCCTTCACGCTCTCTCTCACGTTTCCTCTGCCAGGAGCCCTCTGTCTCCATGGAAGACCTGCACTGAGGGAAACCCTCAAACAGGCAGAGGTCCCTGCCTACCCAGCAGGATCAGCCCCTGCCATGTGCACAAACTACCTTGTCAGTAACTGGCGAACCATTTCTGGGGGTCAACAAATGGTAGAATTGCAGTAATTTTACATGGTTTGAACTAACATTTTTAAAGAAAAACTAGCCCATCATCTGAGAAAATGGACATAAATAAATGAATCTGGAGGCTTTCCTTTTCTTTTGAATTCAGTTGAGGCATTGAAATCTATCCTCATAGCAGGTCTGTGCTGCATGAGAATTCTGAATCTGCTAAGGTCATGACAGGCAGAGGAGATTTGAAAATCTCAGCCCATGAACTGAGATCAGCAGGAAACGTCCTGCCTGTTCTTAGATCAATCCGGTGGTCAGGGCTCTCTCAACAGCCTCCCCTCCCCCACCCTGGGAGCTTCTGGAAAGCAGATTCAAGTTCCTATGCCGCTGGGATCAGCTAGCTTCTCTGTCTTCTGCTCTCTTACTTCTAGTCGTGGAGAAATCCCTTTATTTTTCTCTCTTCCCAGGCTTCTTCCAAGCGACTCTGTTCCTACCCCCAGAGTCGCTTCCCTTCCCTTTACCTCTCCAGCGAATTTCTGTTCTAAACGTTCAGGCTTTTGCTAGACCTTTAGCCTTGGGGACTGTCTGCTTACTGGTTATCAACAGAACTCCCACTTCCCCTGGGGCAAGGTAAAGGAGAGCCTGCTTCCATGGGGAAAGGATGATGGGGGGGAAAGCTAAGGGAAAAAAGTAATTAATATCACAACTTCTCTAGTCAGAAGGAAATTTATGGTAGCAGAATCAGGGTTAGAAGTACATAAGAACTTCTCTGTAATAATTTTGACCAGGTCACACATTAATTCTCTTGATGTCTTAGAGTGCTTTAAGACCAAAAGATTTTGGGATCATTTGCCTCCAGGCCGTGTTCTCCAGGAGAAGTGAGTTAGCATGACCTGTACCACATGAAGGACGCTACACTCGTATGGGCTTGTGAGATGAATTTGGATGGGTTCCTATCTTGTTTGAACTGGTTCATGACAAATAATCCTAACAGAAGCACAAGAATCATTTCCAGACATTTGGGATCAGAGCAGGACAGGCCAAAGGAACTTCTCTGAACCCTGAGGTTCTCTTTACATTTCTTTTGAGTCTTAGAGCCATTCAGAATTTTTGTTTCAAGACTGCTTCGGGCCCTTTGCTGCCTGTTCACAAGTGGGTGGCACTAGTTTATGCTTAAGTTTTTTTTTTTTTTTTTTTCACTTAATTTTCTGTTTGCGTAGTTACCCAGGTGATTGATTCGGCTATTTTAAAAGCCACTTTCAGAAGCCTTTCCTTTTCCACGCACCACTGACAACAAATATTTCAAGACTGAGTCAGAAAGCCACTGTCTTTGTGGAGGTCGCCATGGCACGGACCCATCTTCACTGGTGTTCCCTCCTGTGTGAGATCCTGCCAAGCAAGCGTCTACAGGGTTGAGCTGGAGAACATGCAGTGCATTTAGAAGCTGGGGTTTCAGCCAAGCTTTCTGACAGTCTGTGAAATTGGGATGATTTAGAGAAGACTGTGAGCAACAGAAACTAAAAGCCCGGCTGACATTCACTGCTCTGTAAACAATGTTGTTTTCTGAGAACAACTTTGAAAAATAAACAGAAAAGACCACCCAAGAGAAATATGTATCAATGAGAAAAACTTTGTGTCAGATGAGAAATGAGAGATTGTGAAAATGGACTAAGGTATCCTGTGGAGCTAGGAAGCAATAAAACGTTTACAGATAGATAAATCTTCATTTGGGGCTGAGAGAATGAATGTCAAGAGAAAAAAAAACAAACAACATGCTTCTCAGTGAGTTAGGACATGTTCCTTCCTTAGTTCCTCGGTGTGTAAGAGGAGGTGAGAGATTCCTGGCTTGTTGTGAGGAAAAAGCTTCAGAGGGAGAGAAGGGGGCAGGCCTAGTCTTGCTGGTGGGGCTGAGCTGCAAGCGGATGAAAAACTAAAACAACGGTGGCAATGATGAAATGCTTCTGAATGGCCTCAGAAGAACTTGGAATATGGCTCTTATGCATTATCTGACTGTTTAATCTCTGTGTGTGAAAGAACCCAACCTGGATTTTCTTCTTTCTCTTTGCGCTAGAGGTGGTAGAGGTTGAAAGACAGCAGTGAGTGGAACCTTTGCCTCATGAGTACGGAACTGAAAGGTGTTGAAAAACCAGAGGAAAATCTTTTTTTTTTTTTTTTTGCCATCTATTCAGTACCACGATTTTATAGCTGTCAACCCTGAGGTCATAGATTTAGCAAGTTTTTCCACTCACAGAAAAAGTTACTTGAGGGAAATTTTAACTTTTTTTTTTTTTTTTAAACCAAGAGCTCTTAAGCAAATCATTTTTCATGGTCCTAGGAGTTCTACGGCTATCCTGAGCTCACTTGCTGTCCAGGGATGGCGTGGGCGTCTTTGTTCTCCTCACAGGCTGCCTCAGGGAGGATGAAATTCTCCCTTCACAGCAGAAGAGTTGGAGGGCTTGTTCCTGGGCTTGAGAAGGGACAGTGAGGCCAGGCATTGACATCAGATCTCTACTTCAGTCCTGGCTGCCCTCCTCCCATCATTGGAACTTGGACTGTCTGACAGATACAGACATTTTCCTGGGGAAGATCTGTTTCAGATATTGACAACTTATCAAGGGAATGATGTTGCTTACTATGGAAAGAGCATGATTCTGTGGAGAAAGGGAGTGAGTAACTATAAAAGTGATATTTTTACAAGTGATATGAAACTTGAAAAAAATTTCTTCTTGTGCAAAAATGACAACTAGGAAAATGAATCAAAGTTCTGGTTGGACTCTAAGCCTCAGAAATGGCCACTGCCAGGTCAATTTACCCCTCTTATTCATAGCCAGTCCCTCCCCACATCCATTACCTACTGGCCTTGGTACCCGTAGTGACAATGTGGCAAAGTGGGAAAAGCCAGAATTTTGTAACCTGGGCATATAACCAAGGTATGTGCTCCATCACTAAGAAAGTTCATGTCGTAGGACACACTGCTTAATCTCTGCACCTTGATTATCTTCTCAGTGACATGAGGATACTCACACTTTCTTCATACTAAAGTTTGTCATGAGAATCAGCTACAAGAACACAGAAAGAACTTGGGATACTGAAGAGTGCTATAAATAAGAGTCAGGTTTACAAAAATCAAGATGTAAGGTCAGCATTCTGTAGGACAGTGCTTCTCTGCAGAGGAAGATCATGACTAAAAATGCCAAGAGATAAATATGACGGTTTTAAGAGCTGTCAAAAGTGTCTGTGGATTTCTGCTTCTCGATGGGCCTTATGAGCATACCTTTCAGTTTTTCTTGAAGAGGTGCCATGTCGAATACCTCTACCACTTTTTCTTATATGAGTTTCCAGATCCTCTTTTTTATGTACTGATTTTTAAAATACTGAGATGTAGTCAACATATAAGACATGTATAGTATATTAGCTTCAGGTGTACAACATAATGATTGTATATACGCTGCAAAATGATCACCACAAAAAGTCTGGTTAACATTTATCACCACGCACAGTTACAATTTTTTTTCCCTGTGATAACTTTTCAAATCTCTTCTCTTAGCAACTTTCAAATACACAATAGAGTATTATTAACCACGGACCCTCTTCCTGTATCACGTGGTGCCCATTCCCCTGAAGAGACTGAGGGTTTTATTTAGCAGCTCCCCTTAATCTTCCCAGCAACTGAGACTTTATAATTACTTTCATCAAAGGCATGTATTTGAGACCATGCAGGAAAAAGTGCTTGTTTTCCATTGAGATCTGGCAAATTTTCATAAATCCCAAGCCCTGTGCTTTTCAGATTTCAGACTCTGTAAATCAGTTTCATTAAAACAAAGAGGCAGAAGAAAAAAAATGTCACCCTGGAACTATCTTCTCTTCTGTTGAACTAGCCAAAGGTGGTGAGGCTTTTTTCCCCCTTCACCAGCCCCACCGTTTGAGATTTCTGCCTTTACCCTTGGGCCAAATTTGGGATAAGGTTGGTGGGGAGAGAGTGGATGCCAGAGGAAACATACATTTTATTTTATATTCACACAGATCTCTTCAATTTTTATTACAGGCCTGTGAGCTCCCTAGGCAGGAGGAAATTTTGAATGAACTTAGCTTTCAGTGACCAGGAGTAGAGACATAAAAAGAGCTCTTCAGGCTCTCTGGTTACAGAGATAAGTACAAAGGGTAACTGGCATTAAGTCTGTAGTAATAGCTGCTCTAAGTACTGACCACGATTTGAATCTCTAGATAACTGATTCTCGGGAGGCTGGCATATTTGTCAGGCCATTAGGAGAGGCTGTTTCTTGCTGATAAGATTCCTACAGCTGATGAGGTCCACCTAAAGATGAGCATGAGGCTGGGCTGGATTTGTAGCCATTTGCAGTGAGAGCAAAAAGTGTTCTTTCTCCTTAAGAGCAGCACGAGACATTCGTCAGCAAATTATCAATCTGTTGCCTGGGGCCAGTCCCTGGAATCTTCAGGAAACAAAACTGGTGAACACCCTGACATATAAGGTGACTGGATGTTACACTCAGACCTGGCCAGCAAGTCACAATTTCACTAATTTGGAGACCAAGGAAGTAGAGGGTGGGATAAACAAGTTGGAAGAGTTACTAATCTGTGGATCTCATTTTTCAGAAAAATCTGAACACTGAATTATAAGGTGCCAGGTATGTGACTATACTAGGCTTAAAAAATGAGATCACCCACTTTATACAACTTGAAAGTCCTATTTTGGTTTATTATTACAGTGGAAGAAGTTGCAGTATAGGTAATGTTAAAGTTAAAACCAAACAACAATAAAGTAGCCACCTGCACTTTGTTTTTCCTCTCCATGAAGTTTTGTAGCCATGTGTAACCTCAGTGCCAGTTTTTACATTTTTAAAAATACAGATTAGTTCTCTGATACTTGGAATATATGACGTTAGTGGCTTTTGAAATTTAAATCTGTTTTTCCAAACTGATTGTTTTGAAATATAAAATCTAGAGTGAAAGGCAGATAAGCTGACCGTGGTTGGGTGGCCTCTTCACCAAACCTTTGGGCTACATTTCTTCTCTTCTTTTTCTCCTTTTCTTTTCCTTTCCTTTCTTTTTTTTTAGGGTCACAGGTGTGGTATATGGAAGTTCCCAGGCTAGGGTACTAATTGGATCTGCAGCTGCCGGGCTATACCACAGCCACAGTAGTGCAGGATCCAAGGTCCGAGCTGTGTCTGCAACCTGCGCTGCAGCTTGTGGCAGTGCCCAATCCTTACTTAACTGAACAAGGCCAGGGATCAAACCCACGTCTTTGTGGATACTAGTTGGGTTCATTTCTGCTCAGCCACAATGCAAACTCCAGGCTACATTTCTTAGTGTCTTTAATAGCATATCCTCCTATCTTCTCCTTGGTTGATTTTCAGAAGCATGTAGATTTGCTCTTAATAAGCAAAACAAAATTTCTCTCTTTCTAGGCTCAAACTATCTGTTGTCCAACACTTGCCTAAAGCTTGTTTGTGAGAAACTGTTTATAGAAGGTTGATTGAAAGATATGCATTTTTTTGATTCCACTTGATAGCCTCGATTTTTATTTCTGGATCAGACTAGATCACAGAGAAATGACTATTTGCATCTTATTGGATTTCCCCAGCCCTTGAAGACCAGCCTTAGAATTGCAGGTCTGTGTTATAGCTTTGGCCTGCTCCGAAGAATTCTTTAACAAAGAATAATGGTGTGTAATCTGCCGCTGTAAGGCTGGCCAAGGTGGAAGGCAGCGATTGTCCCCCACACCCTCAGTCCCACCCAAATCTCTTGGAAAAGAACTCAGTCCTCTCAGATGGGCCGAGTGTGTGTGGAGGTGTATGTGTGTGTATGCCTGTGGGTGGGTGTGCCATGTGGGTGTAAGGGTATGTCCTGAGCATCTGAATGTTCTTCTTCATAAGTAAAAGGGACAGAGTGAGAGGATCAGGAAGCTCTCTCTGAAACGCTTTAGTCTGAACGATGAGCCTGTACCAAACATGGGAAGAGGTGGGGGGAATGTATTCCAGGCAGAAGGAAAAGCAAATGCAAGCACACCAAGGCTGTGCAAAGCCTGTGCCGGTTCATGACAGACTGGCTGTGTCTTGGTCACAATGCTGCTTAAGTCCAGAAAGTTGTTTTTCCCTTGGTTTGTGAATGCTGAGCTTATTATGCCTCAGTATTCAGAGGCTTGTCTGGCTTATTTTCAGCTTTGGTCACGAAGACTCAAGACACTCTTGTGGACCACCTTAGTAACCAGCCTGTGACTGTCACTGATGTTTCCTCTGTCTTGTTTTGTCCTGTTTTTCTCACGGGCAGTACAGCATGGCTGTGAATATCATAGACCCTGGAGCCACACGGTCTGGGTTGGAATCCTCCTCCACCAACGCTGGCTTAATTGAAAAATAGGATATTAGGAATAATCGAACACTAACTCCTGGAGCCTACTGTGATGTTACTCCAGTGCCTCTCACGTTTCAAAATTTTGGGGGGATTCATGACAAAAGTACTCCAAGGTCAAACACCAATTCTTGCTCTTCTGCCACTGTCCTGGCAGCAGCGGCACAAAGGACCACAGGATAGGGTGGGAACCTGTCTCTGACAGGTTGCTGCTGCCCGCACAGCCTGAATCCCCTCTTTGGGGGTCCCACTCCCAGTCCCCACAGGGTGGCTGTGCCCAGGACAGAGTGCCAACTTTGAAGGCTTGGGCTTTGCTTCAGAAGCAGCAGAAACCATTCTCTTTTCCAGTGTGCCTTGCTTCTGCCCAGTTCAGGCTCTTTCAGAACAGAAATTTCAGACATGAGATTCTCAGTTTGGGGCTTGCTTGAGAGCCTAGCCCTTACACTGGCACTAAACAGATAAAATATTAAGCACCAGTGTATTCCCCAGATCATTAGCAGCGAATCCACAGGTAATGAATTCAGCCCTAGGCTATTTGGGGCCTGTTGTTTTTATTTCCCACCCACAGCCTACGCTTCTCAGTAATGAACTCTCTCTGCACAAGATGAGGGATATGTACTGTGTCCCCAGAAGGTTTGGGATGCCTCATTTCTGCCAGAAACTCTGGCCCTGGGTGCTTCAAACGCTCCATCAGGAGAAGAGAGGAAGAAAAGACACATCACATAGCTGTCTAGCCTGACTGACTGACTGGTTGAGAAAACTCTATTTCTTAAATTACTGATTTGAAACAGTTTGGAGGATTTAAAAAATATATATATATAAATGGATCAAAAGTTAAATGGTAACACTTTCCCCCTTTCCATAATTATTTAAAATTGCATCGTTGGTTGACCAGCATTATCTTGAATCCTTACACTAGCGCTAGGAGGCCAGTGGTTTTGGCGTCTGTCATGTCTGAGGTCCCAGTAGAGAAGCCAAGTCTCAGGAGAAATTGATTTTCTAGAAGTCTCCTGATAAGTGAGTAGAGACATATTTTGAAGGTGGTCTCAGCTACTCCTTCTGGTACTGAAACTTACAAATTCCTGGTAGTCTAACCTTAACAGTCCCCTGAAAGAAAGATTAAGTCGGGAATAGCAATTCACTTTACACAGGGCTACCCAAGTGTTTTTAGCAAAAGGGAGAAGTACATTTCCAGCTTAGACAAGGTGTCAGCTGGACGGATGAGTTATGTAGCCCAGAGTGTGTTGCTGAGTTGCTAGACTTTGGAGTGGAGTAAACTCCATTCATTAAACTGTCAGAGAAACTTTGTTTGGTATACTTCTGTGATCTTGGCTGTGTATGTGTGTGCACGCGTGCGTGCATGTGGTGGTGGTGGTGGTGGTAGGGGGTTACCATATCAGAATTTTGCTGATTGCCCTTTGTAATATAAATATCATGCAGTTTAAATACAAGGTATTATTTGAAACTTGTTTCTCTGCACTAGACTCATGAAGTCAGCTGCTAGTTATTTCCTGCCTGGCCTTTACAAAGGCTGTATTGGTCTTTCGGTTCAATGAATCATAGTGGGGGATTGTAGTGATTGTGTTTAAGAAATTATCTTCAAATATGCAAAAAAATAAGTTAGCGTGGAATGAACTTGACTGTTTAATCTCTGAATCCAGAAGAATACTGCAAAAAAATAGAATGAGGGCTGAGAATCGGGAGAGAAAATAATTCTCCTCCAATGTAATGTACTGATAAATTCATGTAAGGATGGATATATTATGGCTAAGGCTATGGCAGAACTATTTAACAAATTTATGACTGAATTTGTCTCAGTGATTATCAGATATGGGGCTATTTCTGTTGTGACAGAAAACCCAACCCAAATTGATTTAAGACAACAGGGAATTTATTTGCTGATATAAAACTAACCATTCCAGGCAAATCTGATTTCAGGCAAGACTTTCCTCAGTAAGGATACTAGGACCCAGTCTCTCTGTCTCTGGGCTTGGCTCTGCCTCTGTCCTGTGTTAGATTCATTCCTGGACTTCATGGGGGCTTCACGGTGGTTCTAGCAACTATTTACTTTCATTGTGCTCATATTAGGGCCCAGAAGTTTCACTGAGAGTTTCACTACCCCGCACTGTCTCTGATGCCTTTCCCTGAAACTGTTGCTAGGACCAGTGAACCTGCAGTTCTGATTGGTTGGGCATGGGTCATGTGACATCTAGTAGTTCTGCCATTACTATTGTGGATTCAGAGGGGAGGAGAGTGGATACTCAAAACAGAATGGGGAACTGATAAAGAACAGAGAACAAATGGATGCCCTAAGTCCAAAAGCCAGTGTCTGCTACACATAGTCCTTAATTGTAGCTCTAAAGGAAAAATAACACTACTACAAAAATTTTAAAGTATCATTAAAAATGAAACAATTCCCTAATGAATGCTTATTAGTTTTCTGTGTTAGACACAATCATGTATCTTTTTGTATCACATACATGCTTCAGATAAGATGTATCAGCTAAGTACCATGACATTCAATTGTGGTGGAAGGCCTAAAGTGTCTCCAAAAATTGTTACCAATAGGGTGCAGTGGGGTGTTACACTGAAAGTGTAGCCATATGCTTCTTAACTCTTGCATTTCCTGTCTTGAGCTGGGATATTTGCAGTGAGAAAAATAACAGGAGCTGGATTAGGGGAGCTTCTGGTAGAATTTAAGCTGGAAAATTGTTGTGCTTCCCACTTCAGCCTTTCCGGGGCATTTGTGGGAGATGCAAGAGTGAGCTACGCATCCCGTGGCTCCAGCCTTACTTGGATGTATCTGAGAGCAAGGGACAAGGAGTAGGAGCAACACAGACTCTGAATACTGAGGCATAATAAGTTCAGCATTTGCAAACCAAAGGAGAAACAACTTTCTGGACTTCGCAGCATTGTGACCAAGACACAGCCATGAACTGGCATAGGATTTGCACAGTCTTGGAGTTCTTTTTTCTTTTTTTTTTTTGTCTTTTTGCCTTTTCTAGGGCTGCACGCGCGGCATATGGAGGTTCCCAGGCTAGGGGTCTAACAGGAGCTGTAGCCGCCGGCCTTCGGCACAGCCACAGCAACGCGGGATCTGAGCCGCGTCTGCGACCTACACCACAGCTCACAGCAACGCTGGATCCTTAACCCACTGAGCGAGGCCAGGGACTGAACCTGCAACCTCATGGTTCATAGTCGGATTCATTAACCACTGAGCCACGACGGGAACTCCAGCCTTGGCGGTCTTGCATTTGCTTTTCTTTCTGCCTGGAATACATTCCCCCCACCTCTTCCCATGTTTGGTACAGGCTCATTGTTCAGACTACAGCTTTTCAGAGAGAGCTTCCTGATCCCCTCACTCTGCCCCGTTTACTTAACATTCCATATATTTCCTTTACAGAACTTTTCTCAATTTGAAATTATTTGGTTTATTTACTTGTGTCTTACCACTGGACTTATTCTCCTTGAAGGCAAGGGCCTTGTTTATATTACTTCTGAATTGCCAGCATCTAGAACTGTGCCAAGCACACAGAGATTATCAATAAATGTTTGTTGAATAAATGTTTGGGATGCAGAAAGAGCAAAGTGTGTTGGAGACAAAATAGCCCACTTTGCCAAATACAGACAGTAATATATGATAATCACTTTTGGCAGGGGTCCTGAAATTTTTGTGCAGTGGACACTTCTTACATTCTGGTGAAGCCTATGGGCCCCTTCTAAGGATATTTTAAATTGCATCAAAAATACATGGGGTTTTCAACTGAAATCAATTATTTAGGAACACAGTTACCAAAATTAAAATTTTATAAAATAGTAATATATGTGCTTACTAATATAGAAAGTAATACGATTTAGTGATGAATCTAATAACTAACGTGATTTTAAAGTAGTAATGAGAGTAAGCAATATTTGAGATATTTGTAGCACCTATAGTGTGATATGAAAATATGTATGATTTTTAACATGTCAGTAACAAGGCATAGATATCTTAATACTGTGGTAGCTTGTTGCCTACTAACATAATTGAAGGACATGCTAAATTTTACTAGGGATTAATGAAAATGAAGATGTGATTTTTTCACCATCTAAATGTATGGGCTCCCCGAAGTCTACCGACAGACCTCATAGGAGGATTGTGGACAAAAAGGTATAAACTTCTAGTTATGAAATAAGTAAGTCAAGGAAATGTAGTGTACAGCATGGTGATTCTAGGTATTAATACTAGGAGAATAGATCTTAAAGAGTCCACATCAGAAGAAAAATTTTAAGGGTGTGTAGTGATGGATTTTAACTCGACTTAATATGGTGATCATTTCATAATATATACAAATATCATATCATTATGTTGTACACCTAAAACTAATATAATGTTGCACATCCATTATATCTCAATTAAAAAAAGAACTCATGGGCTAAGTGCTTCAGTACTCTACAAATGTGGTGAGATTGAGAATTAATATTAGAGCAATCAACAGCTATGCCTAAATCTTATCTTTAACTGCCTGGTTTTATTTATATATTAAAAATAAAAATACATTTTTATATGCTTATAAATATTTATGCTAACTATTAGCATATATATTCTATCTCTTAGCATATATATATGCTAACTATTAGAAAACTAAATAGTTCATCAGTAGAGGTGGTTTAGTTCCTTATTTATTTTTTATTTTTTTGACTTTTTTAATTTTTAAAATTTTTTTCCATTACTTAATGAATTTTATTACAATTATAAGTGTACAAAATAGTTCCTTATTTAAATAAGGTTTTCCTGTCCTGGTAGAGTACCAAGTTAAGGGACCCCTTAAGTACTGCTAGGGAAAAATAGCCTTGACCAAGTGACCCCACAGTGTAGTTACTATTCTGGTTCTATAATTGGAGGGATGAGAGAACAAAAGTTTATAGAACAGAAGCTCCTTCAGAGGCAAACTGTTTAGCTCCGGTGGGTCAAGGCCCTTAATAAATGCAAGGAAAACTTTAGAACATCATAAAATTCTCCTCTATAGCACGCTCACACATGACATCTTCCTTTTGCATGAGAAAAGAATCTATCATGAGTTTTCCCTTTTCCAGTAAATAATAAAATAAAAACCCCAGTGGCTGTGATAGAGTGCACTTACCTCCCCAACATTATGTGTGATGACAATTTCTTTATCTCTGTATCTGTAGCTTGTGCTAAATTTCATGGGGGAAGAGATTGGAAAGATATAAAGGGGTAGACGTAATAGATTTCCTTCTTCTTCCTCACTCTTAATCGAAAAACATCATCCAGAAGAAAGGAAATGCTCAAAAGGATAAACAGGAACTCGGAAGGCATGCAGATTACTCTCTGTGATGCCCCTCAAACAAGAAGATGAGGCTGTGTGAGTGAGTGCGTTCGTTTCATGAGGGTCTCAGAGAGATATCTAAGAATTTACTTTCCATTCTGACCCTAGGACAAACTGTGATCCTCACACAGGCTTTTCCTTGCTTCTTCTAAGGTTTCACTAAGAATTTAGCAACATATTTATGACTTTAAAAATTTCCAGACATTGAGAAGTCATTTTTCACGTGAAGTTCTCATTTTTCAGCAATTTTCAACTATACCTATTCCAGCAAGGGCAGGATTTTCTGATTCAGTTTAACATGCAAGTTAGCATATACTAGATTATGTCACAGCAAAAATCTCTGTCTTAACCCAAGAAATATTTACCTTCATGCATGTTTCTTGTGGTCCAATATAGTGACTTCTGCCTGTAGTAGACACTTGAGATCAAAGCTGATGGAGGCTCCATCTGGACACATGTTTCCATGGTGATTGTGCTGGGGGAAGGGAGTAGGGAACTCATGCACTGGCTCTGAGCACCGCACGTCTCTTCTCACATTGTAGTCTCTAAAGTAAGTACTGTGTCCATGCCAAACTTCAAAGGGGAAAGCAAGTGCAAGTTTCCCGTGTGTTTGGGAGGAGAGCTGGAAATATCTCTGAAAGGCCTTCTGACCACCATGGTCCACCTTTTGGTCACCGTATATTGTGTTCATTCCTTGTGCCAAGAAGTCCCCAAAGTCTCATTCCTTGAGAGCATCATGTTCAGAGCTCAGGCTCTCTGAGGGCTATTCAGTAGTCTCTGTATCAGGTCTGGCTGTAGCTCTTCTTAAAGCAGAGATCCATTCCCTCCATGGACTTTTTTATGACTTTAAAAATTTCCAGACATTGAGAAGTCATTTTTCACGTGAAGTTCTCATTTTTCAGCAGTTTTCAACTACACCTATTCCATGTTAGCATATACTAGATTATGCCACAGCAAAAATCTCTATCTTAACCCAAGAAATATTTATCTTCATGGACTTGATGTATAACGGTGGAACAGGGATAGGAAAAACCTCAATATTAACATTCAATAAGGGGAGCAGGACATAAACATAGGAATTCTAGAGGAGACATTTCTGTGTTTTTTCATTGTCTAGTCATCAGTAGTTGATTGATTAATTGACTGATCTTAGCTGTACCACTCCTGATTCTCCGCGTGCATTCTTGCTTTTTAGGATACAGGCTCAAAATGCCAAACGCTAACTTGATAGGCTCCAGCATTAATTCACGCCAAAATTTAATAGTCATGACTTCAGGATGACTAGCTTCATAAGGTTTTATCATATGAGTAACTTCTGGTGTGGGCCACTGGTTTTAAGACCATTTCTTTGGTTAGATGCTAGAGAGTTCTTTTATTCCCTTCAAATAGAGCAAAATAAATACTTCCAGCTTTGAAACAGCTTTATATAATCTCTTCCTTTTCTACACTTCTAATTCCTCAGTGTATGCAAAATGAACAATTTGAGTTTTTTTTTTTAACCAGGATAAGAATGCTTGGAGCACTGATTTCTATTGGTTTCATTCTTAGTTCTTAAGAGACAAAGGAGATATTGCACTATGTTGAATGAGAAGCTCAACCAATAAGGAGTTTATTTTTACAACCTAGAACCTCACGATCATCTCAGCAGTCCTAAAGAGAATACCATGACCTCAGCAATTGTGCAGTGTGCTCTGAGGAAAAGTTACTACACATTCTTCCTCTTGACTGATTACTCTAATACTACAAAGGAATGAAAATCCTATTTTTTTTTCATAGCCATAGATAGGCACTGTTGTAAATACTAAAGAGCTCAACACTATTTTATTGTAGCATTAGCACCTAGATCGGCGATGCTCAGCACTGGCTTCATCCAAAACTTGGATCTGTCCTACGTTCTTAATTCAGTGTCTGGGGCAGGTAGAGGAGCAAGATATCAATGTCTGATTCTAATGTGCAGCCAGGTTGACACCCATAGTCTCAGGCCACCTGAATATGACAGAATTTTGAGTACCTCGAGTATTATCAGAGTATGGAGGCAGGGGGTGCTATAGACCTTCTTCTTTATCATAGCTTTTCAATGGCTTATTCTCTTACAGTGTTTCTTTCTTTATAAGACTTTGTCTTCTGGACTCTGTAGGCTGAGAAGGATAATCCCCCATATCTTGAGTCGTGGTGAGCATATAAACTGATCTGTAGGTGCTATGAAGCAGGAGCTCCCAGACACTATTGACTGTAGGGTCACCAGAGCCTTCTGCCTGCGTTTTATGGCTCTGGTTTTGGTGGCGAGGAAGGGTCTCCCACTGCCCAGGGCCTTTACAGGGCCAAAATAATGATCAAAATTATATCATTCATCAGCTTTTATTATGAGTTTAATTATGTCTTAAAAATTTTTTTGGAATCCTAACCGTTGATACTTTAGAAAGTGACCTTATTTGGAGATGGAGTCTTCAGAGAGGTTATCCCATAAACAAGGTCATTAGGATGGACCCTAATTCAGTAGGATTGGTGTCCTTATAAAAAGGAGAAAATTTGGACACTCCATGTGAAGGCTGGAGTTACACTGCCACAAGTCAAGGATCTACCAGAAGCCAGGAGAAAGGCTTGGAATAGATTCTTCCCTAATACTTTGAGAGGCAGAATGGTCCTAATGACATCGTGATGGAGGACCTCTAGCCTCCAGAACTATGAGAATATCTGCTACGTAAGCCCCTTAGTTTGTGGTTCTTTGTTAAGGAAGCCCTAGCAAACCAACACAACTTCCCAGACTAGAGGATTTGTGAATAATTCTTTGCATTCTTTTTTTTTTTCTTTTGTCTTTTGCCCTTTTTAGGGCCGCATCCATGGCATATGGAGGTTCCCAGGCTAGGGGTCAAATCAGAGCTGTAGCCACAGGCCTAGGCCAGAGCCACAGCAACGCAGGATCCAAGCTGTGTCTGTGACCTGCACCACAGCTCACGGCAATGCCGGATCATTAACCCACTGAGCAAGGCCAGGGATCGAACCCATCAACCTCATGGTTCCTAGTCAGATTCGTTAACCACTGCACCACGATGGGAAATCCCTGCATTCTTATATCTGTACAATTTCTAATAGTTTAGAGAGGACACAACATGTATTATCATATCACACACCTCAGGAAATGGCATTTGAGATTGACCTTGAAGAATGGATGGGAGTTTAACAGGCCGAGAACAGGGTGGGAGTGAGGCCAAGAAGACAATAGAAGCAGAGATATGCAGCTAAATGGTATAGAATATACCCCAGAAACAGAATAATAAAGTTTGTTTGGAGTGTCCACGTAAGCGCAGGGGAGCTATGAGAGAAGATACTGCAGAGTTTTGTTATCATCACACTGGTAAGAACGTTGACTGCCAGTCAGAGGATTTGTGCACAGACTGGCACTTAGCCCACAGAGAGATGATGGTTCTTAAGCAAGGATGTTACGTATGAGAAATGTGTTTGAAGAGGCACCTCTAACAGCATGTAATGGGATGGATTAGTTTGAGGAAAGACTGGAATCAGAGACTTAGTTGAGAAGCAGTGGCGCTAGCCAGGCCAGTGGTGGTGCGGTGATGACAGTGAGGATGGAAAGGGCGAGGTGGGTTTCAGAGGCCTTGCCACAAAGGAAGAGAGATAGGCAGGAACTTCAGGCACACAGCAGATTGATGTGGAAATGTTGTTAGGCATGTGGGATTTTTTTTTTTTTTTTGCCTGTTTACATCACACTTCCGTGTGCCTGAGCATAAAGCTGGCCTGCAGAGGCTTTGCAGTTATAAACACAATCAGGATTCTGAACCACCAGGATCTAAGAGGGAAATACAAGGGGCATGGCCCTGTGTGACACCAGTCAAACAGCTGCACTTAGCTGTATCATGCGGCAGGTAAACACATGAGCAAGAGCATCTAGAATCTTTCACTTCTACCCACAGTCATCTGCTACATTGACTGACTACAAAATCTAGTCAAGAGTCACTGCCATACGCCAGAAGTATGGCCTAAGTTATTTCCTTTCCGCACATTTGTTAGTTTTTATACTTCAGTCATCTTTTTACCACCTTCTCCTCCAGCCAAAATAAACCCGCAGTAAGGCAAGGCAACCCCTCTTTGGAAGGAGAGAAAAGTCATAGGTCTCACGGAAGCCTGGGCTTTTCCTGTCTACATTGCATGACGGCTGCCTAATCTGCTTAGGCAGCCCAGCACTCACAGGTAAGTTAGATGTGACAGTGCCAACTGGATGGATTATAGTGTTCAACATCGGTCACTCTTTTACTTGAAATTCTTTGTGCATATGGACGAGTCTGGAGCCACAGAAGCAGTGTAACCCTCCGCCCCAGGCTCTGCAGGCTGAATCAGTGCTGTGGCTGTCTGGCTCCCTCCTCCAGGCATTAGACATCACTCACCCTGGCTTCTTAGTCTTGTCCTGAGGACATAGTAGCTTTTTGCCTGTTGATAGGAAAAGTCCAAGAACAGAGAGCCCTGTATTAGGGGATGCTGGGGGCTATGAGCTGCTGTTCTGTGTATTTTCTGTCAGCGCGGGGAGGGCTGCAGTTCCCTCCAGGAATCTTGTGAGGCACTCTGGAGTCCTAGTTGTTAACAGAGCATAATTCTGCATCTGATCAGTAACTTCCTAGCAGATGGCATAAGAACAGGACCTTAGCCTATTCCCACTACCTCTTTGATAATCTAAAACATGTTAAACTGAAACATTTTTAAATACAAGCTCTCTGCATAAAGGATTAAGAATTTGAGGAGTTCCCACTGTGGCACAGTGAGTTAAGGAACTGGTGTTGCCACACCTTTGGTGTACGTTGTAGATGTGGCTCCGATTTGATCCCTGGCCTGGAACTTTCGTATGATGCAGGTGCAACCGAAAAAGGAGGGGAAGAAAAAAGAATTTGGTATTCACGAAGAAGACATCCATTCTCTACTCTTTCTCAGGGTCTCAGAGGAAGGCAGTCAGTCCCAAAGTAGAGCTCAGAAAATGACTGCAAATATGGGTGTAGTGAGCCAGGCATATATTTCCCCTTGTAGCAAACAATAGATTCTGTTCCTGATAATCTGGGGAGTTGTGAAATTAACCAGATACTACTTCTTTATGGATGGAAAGGCAGAGAACTATTTTGGGAGGGTGGGAGGAAGAGAGAGAGAGAGAGAAAGAATTAGATATGCAGAGGAAAACCAGAGAAACCAGATAGAAATAGATTCTTTCTGGCTTTTCCATTTTTGGGTTCCAGTAATTTGTGAATCTTTATTTCATCACTGCCCTTGTATTCCAAAGATACTCTTCCTTCCTTATAGTAGCTCCCTCTTTTTTGTTCAAGCAGGTTTCAGTTGTTAACAGTACAAGGTTTTTAACAAATTATGGATGTTTCTTAGGATTTTCCTTGGTAATTTTCACTAAAATATAATTATATCAGTCTTTTTGCTAATTCTCAGAAAAATATAAGTTAATGAATATCTCCTTGGTTTCATGTTTTTTTCTAATAAATTATTTCTCAAGCCATTGACACTTGTGATATCTTTCCTGTCGTGAAGGCAAATGACAAATGACAAATTGAGCAAGCCTAGAAATGTTAATAGGGAAGCAGAGAAATAGTGCCTTGTTGTCCAGCGCACAACTTGTTTTGCTAGACAGATGGTAATAATGATTCTGTATTGTGTATATGTATTTATACACATGTATATTTATATATACATGTAAAGTGTATATCTATAGCATAGTACTATTTTCTGCTAGTCAAACAGATCGTGGTTTGCATGCTAGAATGAAACAGAATAATAGAGGTTTTAGCACCTGAACAGTTTGACAACCGCCGCCTTAGATTAACCTAAATCTCCCATTTTCTTCATTCTCACCTCTCTCCGGCACTGCAGGGCCCCAATCTGTCTCTCCCACCACTGTTTTATCCCATGCAGCTGCATTTCCAGCCTTCCACAATGAGAGCATTCTCACAACCCCCACTGGCTCTGCACGTGCACAGGGCGTCTGGTGTATGTACAGCACAGAGGTCTGCAGCCTCCATGCATGTTTAATTGAGAGAGGAGCCCTTCCTCCCAATGACCTTGGAGGTGGGAGGCCAGACCGTGAGCGCTGTAGTGTGGATTTCCCAGGCGTTTGCTCAAGTCTGGGTCGTTTCCTATGGAGAATACCTACTCATTAGGTTACTTCTTTGTCTGGCTTACGGGACCTAGTACTTTTTAAGTCAGCATGGGGGTAGGGGTGTATTATGAAATATAATAAAACTGTTCATATCAGTGAAACTTAGGGCTCACTTGTCAGTTTTCATAAAATATTATTTGAACTTCCCATACATGGTGTTCTGATAATAAATGATAATTTTGATATTTGTGGGTTTCAAGACTAAATTGATTTTTCTCTTGCTATTCATATATTTTAATGAAGAGTTAAATGCTAATTATTGAATCTCCCTTTTCATGAAGATCTCTGTTACTCATGTAGATAACTGGCAAGTTCAATATTAATGAAGCTTAGTTTTCCATAAATAAGGAAATCTGGCAATTATAACTCTATTTGCTAAAATTTCAAAGGAGCCAATTTTCCCTTGGGAAGGTCATTTATTTATTCATTCTAATTTGGCATTTAAAATGATGTTGTTTTTTGGATCTTCCTCATGGTCGTTGTGGCTTAGAAAATCACTTTGCTCCAAATGGAGTCCCTCTCTTTTATTTAGCATTTTTAGGTAGCAAAATCTTTGTCTATAAAACTATTTTTCCCCAAGTTCTTCACTACCTTAGTATATTTGAGAAGTTTACTTTTTTAGAGGGAATATGTTAGACAAACATGAAATATTTTTGTAATGTCTTTTTCTACTAAATGTTATTTTCTAGCCGTACATTTATAGTGTATGCTATCTTGCTTTGTAATTGTGGTTTTTTTTCCCCAGCTGACTCCTGATTCTTTTACCTCTACTTCTTATAGGCCTTTCTCCTGGCGAAACTGTTCTTCTCCCTAGCAGCTCCTTCATGTCTAAAAGTTCTTAGTAGTAATGAGAGGATGAGGGAGTAAAGATGGGGTCGATGGGCACCACTTAGGAAGTCATTTCAAAATAGTCATGCCTGGACTCAGCCTCAGTTATCTGATTCAATTGGTCTAGGGTAATAAGTGACATGCATACTTTTAAGAAACTCCCTAGGAGATTCCTATATGCTCCCTTGGTTTGGGATCATTGCTTTAGTGTCTGCCTCTGTCATTGGTCCATCCATTAGTGCCTTTCTTTTCTTCTAGTTTCCACAATTACAACTCACAGAACTATTCATATGCAAACCGTATATAGCTTGCATCCAGTATCACCTAATTTCAAACCACTTTTTATACCACAGTCATGTTAATTTTTAAAAAATTTTTTTATTTGTTTATGATTACAAAGTAATCTGTCATAAAATTTTCAAAACTCAGAAGTATAAATATAATACATAAAGTGGAAATTACTTATGTCCCCAGGTCTAACCAGATCTAATCAGGAGAACAGATACCACTATGGCTGTTTAAAGTAGAAGGAACTTAATGCAGGTATTTCATTACAGCAGCAATGGAAGAGGACGAAACGTTTACCAGGGCTCATGGAGTAACTCGGAGATTGGTGACATCAGAAAGCTGCTCAGGTCCCAAACTAGAGAGAGAGAAAGGGAGAGGCAGTGTTCCTAGAACTTAGGGCCCGGAGTTACCTATGGGGTGGTAGGAAGAGATGCCAAGGAAGTGATCTAGCCATTGCTGGGCAAGTCTAAGGAAAAGAAAGAGGGCGGAAAATTGTCTGACTTCTATCTACTCTTCAGCCTTATATGTAAAATCCAGCCAGTGGGATTAGCCCCACTATGATATAAAGAGCAAGGAAAAGGCCAAAAATGGATCTGAGGGCAAAGCATTGCAGTTATTCATAGCTTACTGTAAGATTGCTTATTTCACAGTATGGCTGTGATTACATGGCTGCTATGTAATTGACCTTTTGCTTTGCGTTTCTGTTCATGCAAAACTAAAATAGTCCTGTCCTCCAAAACGTGATGTTTTCCAATCTTTGTAATTTTCTCTTTTTTTAAAAAATATGTGCCATATTCGTATATTTATGACACTCTTTCTCTCACGAAGGCTTCTCTGACTCTGCCTCATTTACCTCCAGTCTTCTTTTAGCCTTCTTATTTCCTCCCTGAAGTCTTTCATAATCACCAGAGCTCTTGGTGGACACGTCTTTCACAGAGCTCTATTTCTTGCTGCTCTCATTCATGTGGCATATTATAAAATCTATTTTATCATGTTATTTGAGACTTTAGGTATCCATCCTATTTCTCCAACTAGATTTAAATATTCTTGAAGGCAGGAAACAGCCATAACAGCTTCTTGTATTCCCAGAACATAGGTAAGTCAGGGCCCACAACAGAGTGGATGTTCAGTATGTTTACATTGTGGTTGATGTGCCTATCCTGATGGAAAGCTGTGATCAGAAAAATTTTTAGAACTGTTTGCTTTTCAAGGATATAAAAACAGTCACTATATATCTCTCAATAAAACTCTAACACACAAATGGCCGTATGGAAATTACAAATTTAAATCAGTTTTGGGGATTATATTAATCACAGATGAAATCAATCTAATTAAAGCTGTGACCCAGAGCTACCAAAAGTTTATTCTAGGAGAAATCTGAACTATTAATACTTTACCTTACTCTATCATACACGTATCATAGAGAGGAAATGGAAATAAATCAAAAAAATAATATTTGACCTCCAAAATTTTGTTTTACATCAGGTCTAAAATACAATAAAAAATTATGACATGGTGGAGGAAATTGCGACCTATAATCAAGAGGAAAATAGCAAATATGCAGATAACTAATTTTTTGGGCCTTTTGTCTTTTTAGGACCACGCTCATGGCATAGGGAGGTTCCCAGGCTAGGGGTTGAATTGAAGCTGTAGCTGCTGGCCTATGCCACAGCCACAGCAATGCGGGATCTGAGCTGTGTCTGTGACCTACGCCACAGCTCACAGCAACGCTTGATCCTTAATCCACTGAGCAAGGTCAGGGATCGAACCGGTGTCCTCATGGATACTAGTTGGGTTCATTAACCACTGAGCCATGATGGGAATGCCTCAGTTTTTAAAATTAGCCAACAGGTACTTAAAAAATATAAATGTATTAAAGAATTTGTAGGGAATGTAGACATCAAGGATGGCAGGTGGTATTTTAGGAAAGAAATGAAAACTTTTTAAAAAAAAGAACCAGATGGAAATTCTTAAACATTCAATATATAAAATAAGAATTTTTATTGAGTACGCTAATAATAGCAATTTGTACACTACATAACAAAAAATTATTAAACTTGAGGACAGGTCAATGTAAATTATTCAAATTGAAGCAGAGACAGTAACAAGATTTAAAAACTGAACAAACATTAGTAACCTGTGACAAAATATCAAGAGGTTATTATACATGCAACTGAATTCCTGAACGGTAAGGAAAATGAGACAGAAATATATTTGAATAAATACTTGCTGAAAAGTTTCCAAATAACAAAATACCATATAATGGGTGGCTTAAACAATAGAAATTTATTTCTTATAGTTTTGGAAGCTGAGAAGTCCAAGATTCCGGTGCCAACCAGTTTAGTTTCTGATGATAGTTCTCTTCCTGGCTTGCAGACAGCTGCCTTCTCACTTTGTCCTTATGGAAGTGAGAACTTTCCTTGGTGTAAGCACTCCAAGGGAGGGAGGAAGGGAGAGAGAGAGAGAGAAAGGGAGAGAGAGAGAGAGAAAGAGAGAGAGAGAAGGGTACTCGATTTCTCCCTCCTATAAAGACATCAGTTATATCAGATTAGGATCCCAGCTTTATAACTTCATTTAACCTTAATTACCTCCTAAAAACTCCATCTCCATACACAATCACTTTGGGTGTTAGGGATTCAACATATGAATTTGGAGGGACACAATTTAACCCATAGCAAATATATTCAGCCAGTGGAATACCACTAACAATATAAAGGAAAAAAATACTGACTTTCATAGACATTATGGGTGAAAGAAACCAGGTATTAAGTGTTACATACTTTTGGTTCTAATTAGATAGTGGCAGAAGTCAAAAAATGGTTAACTAGGGGTAGAGTAGGGCAGTTAATTGGTAAGGAAGCACTAGGGAAACTCTGGGTTGTTGGTGATGCTATGTCTTCATTGGGATGATAGTTACATGGTTGAATATATTTGTCAAAAACATTTTACACTTAAGATATGTGCCTTTCATTGCATTAAGCTATAGCTTAACAAAGAAAAGGTAACCAAAACCAAATACCTTTAAATTATATCTTAACAAAGAACGATAATCTTCTCTGATAGTTTTGGTGTACTCCTAGGCTAGGGGCACAATTCTATAGAGATTTTTTTCATTGTAAATATTATCCCAAACAATGTAGGAGCTAGGGGATTTCAGAGCAAAAGACATTTTTTATAATGATTTCTATTTTTTCCATTATAGCTGGTTTACAGTGTTCTGTCAGTTTTCTACTGTAGAGCAAGGTGACCCGTTCACACATGCATGTATACATTCTTTTTTCTCACATTGCTCCATTATGAAGTGACTAGATGTAGTTCCCAGTGCTATACAGAAGGATCTCATTGCTTATCCATTCCAAAGGCAATAGTTTGCCTCTATTAACCCCAAATTCCCAGTCTGTCCCACTCTCTCCCCTTCCCCCTTGGCAACCACAAGTCTGTTCTCCAAGTACATGAATTTCTTTTCTGTGGAAACATTCATCTGTGCCATATATTAGATTCCAGATATAAGTGATATCATATGGTATTTGTCTTTCTCTTTCTGACTTACTTCACTTAGCATGAGAGTCTCCAGTTCCATCCGTGTTGCTGTAAATGGCGTTATCTTGTTCTTTTTTATGACTGAGTAGCATTCCATTGTGTATATATACCACAACTTTTAATTCAGTCATCTGTCGATGGACATTTAGGTTGTTTCCATGTCTTGGTGATTGTGAATAGTGCTGCAATGAACATGCGGGTGCATGTGTCTGCAAAATGTATTTTTTGTGTGCCTTCATGTAAGAGCATCTCCAATTCACAGATATAAATGAGAGGGCGAGGCTTGTTCTAGGTCACACTACTAACCAGTTAATTATAGGATGGGGATCATTGTTCTAGCTGTCAAGTTTAGATTATTTGGTATTAAAGAAAAAAATAATACAGCACACCAGGTCCACATAAAGGGGTTCAAAGTGCTAGCACTTGCTGTCTCCCAGAAGATCATCCTAAACCTACATTTGAAGAACAGGGCAGGTTTTCTGTGGTGCTGAAAGAGGCTTGCGCTGACCACACAGAGGCAGGGAACACGATCTCATCAGGAAGAGTCTCCAGTTCCCCTGCAACTCTGTGTTATTTCTTTTAGACTTTCAAGTCTTTCCTTCCTTCCAGGGATGGGCTTTTCAAGCTTAACCTCTGAGGCACCAGGTCCACCATTACTATTCTTTCTAAGACATTTTCAGTGGTATTTCATCATACATCTTTGAATTCTCTGGGGGCAGGAAACACGGCTCACACATCTACCACAATAGTGGGGCTGAATGTTTATGTAATCGCTGTAGGTATTTAACAACAAAGAAGAAACTGTCCTTATTTCCATCCCGGACAGCTTAGAGTGTTATGCAAGCACTTTGACGCAGCTTCATGAACTGCAGAATTAAATCTGCAACCACAAAGGAAAGAAGCTGATTTCTCATGGCTCTTTTGTAACTTCAGAAAGGTTTTGGGAAGTCTCTAAATTGAATTTAACTGTTGAGCACAGGCTGAACTTAAAACCCTCATCTGTTTTAAGTCCCTGCCTCTCTCCCATACACTGTACACTCATGCAGCGTCCTTTGGTTGAGGACACGTGCTCTGTGTGAAAGGCCAAGGAACCCAAGGGGCTGAGATTACTTTACTGCCTGTATCACCACATTCCTTTTGTTTGAATACACTCTGATGAAAACCACCGAGTGGTTGCAGAATGTCCTGTACAGAACAGTGGGGTCCCATCAGGCCACAGAGGTGGGCGGAAAGAGCACAGTCCCGCAAGGAATGTTGGTGTTGTTACGTGGGAAGGAAAACAAGGAAGGTGGTAAGAAAAATAGATATTTCTTAACAATGGTGTGCCAGAATTTTCCTACTTCAAAATGAGGGTGTAATCAAATCTACCTTGAAGCCAAACGCCGTGGTAATTTATTTTTTTATTTTGTCCTGGTATTATCTGTGCTAGTTACCTTACTGGTTCTTCTCAGTGTAGCTTCCTGAACATGGGAAAGTACGTTTGTTGATCAGGATGAGTGTTGTAACAAGCTGCTGATATTTGAGGGGACGTTTGAGACAAGGAGAGTTCATTTCTTGCTCATGTCGCAGTCCATTGAGGGTAAGGGGAGGAGGGGATGGAGAGCACAGGAGGTGAGAGGCTGGGTCTAGCACTCCCTCACTCACTACTGCTCACCTCACATTGGCTGTAACTTAGTCATATGGTGTTCTAGTTTTTAAAGTTCTAGAAGGAAAAAGAAAGGAGTTTACAAGAACACGTAGCATTGTCTGTGCCACTTTATATACCAGTAGGGGGCCATAATATGAATTCTGTCCTTGCTAAGATACTTAGATATCTACTGACAAGTGGGGAAAAGAGTATGCTCCATTCTTATTTTTCCAGGTGGTATTGGTATGGCTTGTGGGGATGTTATCAACAATAAGCCGAAAATCTCCTATCTCAAAATGAAGGTATAACTGGCATCTACCTTGAAGCCAGACCCTATGGTAATTTATTTTTTGTTTGTATCTTGACATGGACATAGTCTAATCAGAGATAGTAACCTGTCCACTCTTGGACCATCTTCACAATCAGTGCCTATTCTTGAACCTACAATTTGACAATTGGCATTGTTATATATAATGGTTGCACAGAACAGAGTTTCTCTGCAGAGCTAAAATCATACATGTTTTGAAGGCTATGCAAAGCCTTTAGCTGATCGGGAGACAAGAGAAAGGACTTCACTGTAGGACTTCTAAATTGTTGCCTTATTGCTTTACTTTCTAATATTGTACCATTAAGCGGCATTGTTAGTCATTATACTCTGATGAAAATAGAAGATAATTGGAGTTCCCCTCATGGCGCAGTGGAAACGAATCCGACTAGGAACCATGAGATTTTGGGTTCGATCCCTGGCCTTGCTCAGTGGCTTAAGGATACTGTGTTGCCGTGAGCTGTGGTGTAGGTCACAGACATGGTTCGGATCTGGCGTTGCTGTGGCTGTGGCGTAGGCCGGCAGCTGTAGCTCCGATTCAACCGCTAGCCTGGGAACCTCCATATGCCACAGACGCAGCCCTACCCCCCCAAAAAAAGACAAGAAGACACACACACACACAAAAATAGAAGATAGTTAAGGTCAGTCAGAAAATAATGGCTTCAAATTTCAGTTTCATTGTTTATATGGTAGTAGTTCCCAAACCAAGTCAGGAGCATGTGTTTGGAAAGAGGCCTTCAACAGGTGCAGGTGACAGAAAGGAGAGCAGGTCCAGATCCGGAACAGAGAAGGAAGATGTGGCTGGGAGCCCCCAACAGCACAGGAGGAGCTTAACGGTGCAGGGGTCTTTGGAAAAGGTGGAAGTAGGGAGTAAATTCCAGCAGCAGGGTTCATAGGTGCTGTTTTAGATGTCTTGGGGCGGGTACTGTAGGCATTTCTGACTGAACGGACCTCTCTTGTTCTCAATGCAATGTCTGGATTAAGAAGTAGCAAATTTCTGATACCCATCCCTCAGTGGGGTTCTCATGAATGATCAGCCATATACAAATCTAAAGACACTGTTTTATGCCATGCCTCAGTCACCCACCTTAAAGTTTCCTTGGGGGTTCTTTATCAAAGACCTAACATGGAACTGGAGGATCAGAGTAGTTACACTGGTGATTAGTAGAAATCCAGGCCATCATCTCTTCCTACCCAAGCTGTCACTCTCAGGAAAGTCACAATTTAATTTCCTAATGAAATATAGCATTATGTTCCAAGGGCATTTTTAGTTTCCACTGCTCTGTAGGTTGCACTATTGCAGTGATTGAATAACTGCTAGGGGTCCTGGCCTGCACATTCCCATGTGGTTAATTGCAACAGCATGTGGTAGAAGTCTGTACTGAGTATGTAATCTGATGCCATTAATGTGATGGTGTCAGGTGCATAAAATGCTCCAGATAGTTGAATTTTTTTTTTCCTACTACAGTGGGAATTTGGAAACTTGCCCAATAGTTTTTGAGAGCAGGGGAAAACTCTCTTTTTGCCCTTCAGATTTCTTGAAAATAAAAGCCCCTCTAAAATGGGCCTGTGAGACTGCTCCTCTCCAACTAGGGCATGTGCTTTGTACTTCATGTACTTCATGCAGAGAAGGATGGGGAAAAGTTTTCTAGACGTCCCACCACACATGGAGTGATGAGGACAAAAAAAGTGTGATTGAGAGAAGAGAGCAAGTAGAAGAGAGGAAAATCTAGTAAACCGCAAGAGCAGATAGGCCAGAACAGCACAGAGACCTTGAGAGTAAAGGGCCAAGTATGTTTCATTCGCTTGAAGTAAATGCAATAAATGTAAAAGTCACCCACTAAACACGAGGCTCCAAGTTAGAAAAGTTATTCCTTATCAGATGCCTTAGGTTAGACCAAAAAAATAAATATCATTAAAGTGGGCAAGTCACATAACTTCTCTCAGTCTCAGTTTCCTTACATGCAAAATGGGGACACTCATAATATCTACCAAATAGAATTATTGTGAGATTTCTAATAGGTAATGAATGTAAAGAACTTGGCACAGAACCTGTCATAGAGTGAGAGCTTAGTATAGCTTAATGGCGATGATGGCGATGTTGATGAAGGTGATGGAAGACATCGAAGGTGATGCCAAAAGGATCTAACCAATGAATTTCATTTCAGATCAATGACATGCATTTAAATGAAGCCAGAGTTAATCAAACTTTAAAATCACTGGGCCATTTCTAGCCCTGTGGAAGAGCTGAATGGTAGCTACAATTGGCAGATTTTCCACCTCCCTTTCATTCCCACAATCCCCAAACATGTGGACAAATGAGGAAGTAAAAGCCAGGAGAAATGCTAGCACCTGTGTGTTTAGACTATGCGGCGACAGTGTTGGAGGAAACATTAAGAAATCATCTTTTACAGAGAATTGTATTTAAACATCTAAGACAGGTGAGTGTTTATGCTGTTCTTAAGGACTTCTAAAGGTGTAGCTTTTCTTAATAGTTGGGTTCAAGGTCTAATTGTCTAGATGTTTAACTTGAACATCATTTCAGTATGTTTCTGATCTTCCTGGCAATGTACA
Source organism: Catagonus wagneri (assembly GCA_004024745.2). NCBI lineage: Eukaryota > Metazoa > Chordata > Mammalia > Artiodactyla > Tayassuidae > Catagonus > Catagonus wagneri. The sequence continues at coordinate 51,862 of PVHT020000175.1, forward strand.
ACACCTGGAGTTGTATAAAATGACCCATGACCCATAGAGTTAGAAGATAGGAATAACATCCATACTATAACCTAGTTGCGTTAAATCAGACTTAGCACGGATTCCTAAAGGTGAGCTTAAGGTCAGGTGTCATCTGCCTTCAATCAGGGATGTTTGTGGGGAAAATGAGAAGTGTGTCATGCCACAACACAGTCCAGATGTCTGAGGAATCTCCAGGGAAGAGAAGCAAGAGGCAATAATGAAAAGCAGGTGTAGTTCAAGGTGACTTATGTGGGCAGCTCTGGATTGGCCCATTCTGACAGCAAAAGAGCCGGGAAGGAGAGGAAGTTTCATAGGGAAAGTTCAATCTGGACAGTCCCTTTGGGACTCTTTAGGGGAACATGCTTTGATCCACAGTAGAGCTGAATGTGACTCCATCTTTGGGGCCTAGGGCTGCTTTCATCAGCTCCTCTGGAGTGCTTTTGCATTCCGTCCTTACCTCTGTGAATCTCCTCTAGAAGTGTCCCTATCCACCTGTTAAGTGGAGGACACAAATCTGAACTTCAGGCTATAATTAGAGTCTGACTCATAATACTTGAAGCCCAAGGACATCTCTTCAGGCGTTATACTCCACTTGTCATATAACACGTGATTCCTGATCATCTATTCTAGGGCAGTCCTCCTCCAAAAAAGCAAGCAAACAAACAAATAAAATTAAGAACAATTTTTTTCTGACTCATATGCATGATGTGTTCTAATGTGGATCTTTTCTGTTTAATTAGTTGAACAGAAGGGAAATGGTGCACATTAGCAGATGTCACAGAGATTTATTTCTTTTTCTATGGGGATTTACTCTAGTGACCAAACTCTGCTTTCAGGAATTTATCCAAAAAGCGCTTGGGGTATTTATCATTTGCTATGGGGACTGCTTTTTTGGGCAGAACTTTACTTTTTTTTCAGAGTTTTGATTCAGATTTTAGACTTGCAATACTAAGAGGAGCAACACCTTGACGTTGTGGGGAGAGAGAAAGTTTAAAGCTTAGAGTGGAAGAGGGAGTTGCCAAAATAATTTTTCTAGGTACCTCTCTCAAAGCCATCATCTCTTCCCCTCCTCACTCCTGGAGCAACCACATCAAGGGATTGAAAAGGGTGGAAGCCTCAGACCCTCTGTGTGGTGAGGAAATGTGGGTGATGTGAGCTCTTGACTTATGTTTTAAGCCACATTTTGGCACCAGTGCCCAGACAACAGGTCCTGTGTGTTCCTGAGGGAGCATCCTCAGTGGTAAGCCTCTGAGGGTTGTCAACCAGCAAGGAAGCTCTTGTAAGAACTATATTCCTAGGAAACAATAAATCCTTACTGATTGATTCCAGACCACCATTCCTTTCCAGCCAGAGATGTAAATTTTTCTTAAAAATGTTTTTGAAGATAGGGAGTGCCTGGAAGGGTTTAAAAGAAGGGGGTCCTTATTTATTTTTTGTTGTTGTTGTTGTTAGGTTATCTATTTTGCAAATAACTATGTCATAAATGTCCTTTTGGGACACTTTTGTCTGAGTACCGTACAGAGAAATATAGGATAGTAGTTATCATTAACCTTAAGCTAGTGGAAAATCAGGGGACAGAAGGGAGGTCATTGGGAAATGACTCTCCCAAGTCATTTCCATTTAGTAAAATTGGAGTCAGTGAGCTAGTAAACAGGTGTTTATAGAGAGCTGATGAAGAGTAAGAGAAATCTGAATTCTGTCCTCCAATTAAAAGTATATTCATGGGAGTTCCTATTGCGGCGCAGCGGAAACAAATCCAACTAGGAACCATGAGGTTGCGGGTTCAATCCCTGGCCTCACTCGATGGGTCAAGGATCTGGCGTTGCCGTGAGCTGTGGTGTAGGTCGCATACGCGGCTTGGATCCTGCATTGCTGTGGCTGTGGCGAAGGCTGGTGGCTACAGCTCTGATTGGACCCCTGGCCTGGGAACCTCCATATGCCACAGGTGCAACCCTAAAAAGCAAAAAACAAAACAAAACAAAACAAACAAAAAAACAATAAAATAAAAAAAATAAAAGTGCATTCATTTAGCTGGGGTACTGCTAGCGACGTTCACAGACAAATACTGCAATTTCATTCCTTACACAAGAAACATTTTTTTTTTTTTTGCCCATATAATAGTGGATATAGAAGCCAAGGGGTGGAAGGCACAGTTACTCCGCTGTTATTCAGGTACCAGACTCAACAGCTCTGCCATCATTAACCATGCCTTCCAGGACACCCTGGGCAACAATACATCCTGAGCCAATGGGTGGGGAAGGAGAGAGTGTAAAGGCATATCTGCTTCAGACACACAACACTTCTGCTCATATTCCACTGAGCACTCATCGTGTGGCCCCACACAAAAGGGCATAGGGCTGAGAATGTAGGCCCTGGTCCAGCAGCCACTCTGGGCCAAAACTCTACCCTGGAAGGGGGAACTTGAACCACTGGGGGAAGCCAAATTCTCCATGAGAAAGAATTAGGAATTGTGATGAAAGGGAGGAATCAATGAAGTCAAGCTGATAAAGCCATTTTAGAGTTCTGGCTATCCCACTCGTCAGCTGGATGATTTGGTCTCTTTGATCAACAGTTTCCTCATCTACAAAAGTCGAGATCATAGTAGCAGCTCCCAGGATTGCAGTGAGAACTAAATACAACACTAAATGTGAAGGTTTTCATAAATGAGAAAGGGCTGCCTGGTACCCCTGTAGCTGTGGCTAAGCAGAGTTGACCTTTTAAAATTAGATTTACTATATATTTTTGAAGGCTTACTATTAAAGTCACTGGCTAATTCAAGACTGAAGAACACTATATGTTTCTTGAGCTTATATTGTATTTTAATTATTACACACAGAAAAGGATGGTGTGTTTTTAAAAGTGTAATTTGGAAATCTGGGGGTAGGGTAATGGGAAAAAAAAAAGAAAACCTGGATTCTAATTGCAGCTCTGACCCTGGCCAGCTGACTGGCCGCAATCCTGTCACTGCATCTGTCTGGGCTCTTATTTCCTTAGAGGCAGAAAGAGAGTGGTTAGCTAAGTGGTCCTTTCACGATCGGGAATGAGATATTCTGAGGAGGAAACTCATCTAAATGACTCATCCACGTTATCAGATTACGATCATGAGGAGGTCACTGGAGAAGTCATACTCAGCCTTCATAACTTTAGAGGCAATATTTTCACAACCTGAGCAAAAAAATACTAATTTTCTAGCCTCTTTCTGAAATGACTTCATTACTACCTCTAGACAGGCAAATGTTCCAAAACTTTGTTGTATCATTGGCCTCCAAATTCTCTGTCTTATCTTTTAGATTTTTCTTCTTGAGCTAATATGGAGCAAATAATGTATAAAATATAGATATGACCAAGTAGATGTGATTGCAATGGAGAGTGAGCATGAAATTTTGACCAAAAAAATCCCTTCATAAGTTAGATATAATTATTTGGAAAGAAAGATTTAGATGAGACAGTCAGGTGATTGAAGTTAACTGATTTCCATGTTAAGAAATGAGCAGTGAGAGTTCCCGTTGTGGTACAGTGGAAACAAACCTGACTAGGAACCATGAGGTTGTGGGTTCGATCCCTGGCCTCGCTCAGTAGGTTAAGGATCCGGCGTTGCCATGAGCTGTGGTGTAGGTTGCAGACACGGCTCGGATCCCGAGTTCCTGTGGCTGTGGTTTAGGCCGGCAGCTACAGCTCGGATTAGACCCCTGGCCTGGGAACCTCCATATGCCACAGGTGCAGCTCTAAAAGGACAAAAGTCCAAAAAAGAAAAAAAAAGGGAAGAAGAAGAAATGAACAGTCACACGGTTTAATTTCTTCTCTAGACACTGATACAAAGCTTTGGGTTCAGAGGTTAAGTAACACTCACAGCAGTTCCCTGATCCAAGAAGACACTGAATAGTTGATGAGAAGAGTGAAATATGTCAACAGTTAACAATTACTAGTGATACTTTTAGTTCCTACTTTTGTAAACTATTAGATGTGACCATCTAATTACTTAAAATATGTTTTACTCATTTTATGCATGATCATTCTTATTAAACTTGCAATATAGCTTCAGCTTAGTCTCATAGCCTCTCTGACCCTCAGTTTCTTGATCTGTAAAATCACAATAAATTTTTTTCTTTTAGGGTTGTACAATTTCATGAATTAGAAACAATGATGTAAAATACCTAGCACAGGGTCTGGCACATGGAAGAGGATCAGTAAATGGCAACTATTAACTACTTTATTATAAAATCAATAATTACCTACCTTGTGCTTTCCACACTAATGAAGATTAAAAGAGAGTTAAACAGTTCTTATTTATAAGATTGTACAGACCAGTTGGAGAGACAGGGCAGGCTAATAAAATTACAGGCTGGCATTTGAAAGGGAAAAACTACTATCAGTAATGATGCCTTTATTGTAGAGAGAGTCAATGTGACTTTCAGGTGTTTCATAATGTATATATCATATTTAAATGTAGCCATTACCCAAATTTGTGTTTCTGGCCCTGGTATTTGTAAAATATTTTGTTGATGTTTTGTAACATGTGCTCTGATAATAATGAGGGATCAGTCTATTTTCTGGCATTTTATAGAGGGAGAATTTAGATGAAAAAAGCCCCCTGTTTTTTGTAAGGTTGTGTATGAGGAACTTTGCAGAGGGAAGATCAGAAATCAGTTGTGTTGATACCTATGCTTGTGTTCATCTCTCTGTGTCCCATTTGAGTTCAGAGGAAGAAGCATCACTTAAGACCTGAGTATTATTTTTCTGTCTCTTAAAATTCATTACATTTATTCTAAAAAGATTGATGGCTCAAATGAACACTGGAAACTGCCTCCACCTTTCATCTCCTTGAAATTATGCCAGAAAAAGCCTCCAGCATGCTCAACTCTGGTTTACCTTTTCTAAAGTTTCTTCCTCCCTGGATGATGGTAGTGAGAATCATCACTTGTTAAAACACAGATGACTCCAAAAATTCCTGCACTTCAAAGTGAATGCTTTATTCACCTGAGTGTTTAACTGTGTCAATGTGCTCTCATTATCAGATTTAGTTGAATAATTCAACAAGGAAATGTGCCCAGTGCACACATTATACAGATGTGTTTGTCAAAATTATCTTGGCTTGTGGGAGAGAGCAACCCTCTGATGCCCTGAGTTAGTTAGAAAGGCCATCATAGATATCAACAAAAGGTGGAGGAGATAGATATCCACAGTAGTAAAATGAATATCAGAATTTGTTCCTAGTTCATTCTATCATCACATTGATAGGATGCTGCCCTTGTGCTGGAGTTATATAAATGTGCAGCTGGTCATGAGGAAATTGTTGTATACTTAAACGATCCAACATAAAAAGCCTGTAAGAGTGACTGTACTCTAAGATACAGTAGGAGGTCTTGCCTGTGTGAAGACCTTGTTAGGTTCCTGACCTGCTAGTAGAAACCATTTGAAATATTTCTGATCTAATGAGAAGATAGAGATATATTTCCACTGTATCACACAAGTGTGATTGCAAAAACTGTCCAGTACAAACTATGCAAAAACTGTCCAGTACAAACTATTTGTATTAGATAATTCATATGGAGACTTGATTAAACTGGAGAATCAGATGTAGAATTTGAATTAAATCTACTGTGAACCATATAAAATAGCACGCAAGAATAATTTACTACAAGATTACTGTATTAGTCAGCTTTTTGCTGCAATAATGCTATATAATGAACAACTCCCCAAATCTCAGTTGACTTATAACAACAAACATTGGTTTCTTGCTCATAGGTCTGTGGATAAGGTTATAGCTCAACTTGATTTGGTTGGGCTGGGTTTGCTTGGGCTTGGCATTAGGACGTGAATTAGATTCAGGTCTGTTCCATGTGTCTCCTTATTCTGGGATTCCCAATGAGGAAACTGGTGCCCTGGGACAATATCTCTTTATGGTGGATTGCAAGAATGTGAGAGAGCAAACCAAACCACACATACACATTTAAAGTCTGGTTTGGGTGTACTGCACTTAAGTCCTCTCATGTTTCATTGGCCCAAGCAAGTCACCTGGCCAAACTCCAAGCGACATTGGGAAGTGTCTCTGCTAAAAATATATCTCAGCTCGGGGGCAGGGGTGAGAGGGAGGAAGAGTGGTGAAGAAATAATTTAATTTACCACAGCTGGTTACTGTAAACTGCTAAATGAAGTTCAGGCCAGTTGGACCACAAAGAAATCAAATCAATCAGAATCAATTGGGTATTTTTTAAAAAGCTAAGTCAAAGTATTTTTAATTTCCTTTAAATCATTATGCCATATGATTTCCCTCCCATTGAATCAGTGAGTTTCAGTGCTTCAGGGCCTGCACAAATGTCTTATAGAATAATAAAGACATTGCACAGCCTCAAATTAGGCTTCTTGAGTCTTTACTAAAACAGTAATTTTAAAGGTCAGGCTTTTGTGGAAGAGAAAATAGATTTCAAATTCCAAAATACCCTTTACATATAAAAAACAGAACTTAGGAATCTGAATGTCAATTTTTACTATAAGATACAAGTAGAAAAGTATTATGATAAGACAAAAGGAAGTTCCTAGCTGCATTGGAGGAGGTGGCCACCTCTAGGTGTTAGAGGTGGGAGGAGATGAGAGAAGGGCAACCTATCATGCAGGTAGGAACATTCTCACCTAGGTTGGCTCACAAGTAAATTTCAAGGCTTCCTTTTATCTAAATTGATCATTAACCCTTTTTCCTAAGGACCGCATCTTGGTCCAGTACTCCATCTTAATACTCTGACTGAAAAGGAGACCTGAAAGAGGGGTTTTTCTTCAAGCTTAGATCAGAGCCAGCTTAAGCACATATTTCATGCCTTCTGTCTCCATGTCCTTGGTAGCCACTGAGCCATCCAGTCCTATGCTAATCTCATAATTAGAGGATAAGGTGAGAGAGAAGAGATTTGATCATGAACTAGAGGATTGTTATAAAAGATAAAGGCATAAAGTTTTATTTAAACTCTCCTAGCATCGTGGCCTAACTGTACATCTTGAAGGCCTCCATTTGCTCATCTTTCTTAAAACTAGCATCATTAATAGGAGAGAGCTCTGATGCCTCCCCCCACCCCCCTGCCAGGTAGTGTGTGTATTGGCAGGACCATATTAATTCCATCTCTGGACCATCAGGCTTCTGTGGAATCAGGCTGTTATAAAGTGAGCTTTGTAACAGATTGATGAATCTGTTCTCAATTTAGCATTTGGAATAAAAAAAATTTCAATTTTGGGCTTTCCAGTTTAGAGTAGTTGAACAATCAATCTTATGCTTTAGTATATAGTTTTTTTTTATTTGTTCTTGGACTTTATAGTCAATGAGATACAGTTAATAGGAGACATTTTCTATGAATTTATTCTGAAGATAAAGCACAGACACCATAATCACATAATTTTTGTATCTAACACATTGGGGTAATCTAACAACGTGATTTTAGCATATGTTACATTTAATTCTATCATATAAACTTATGAATGTAATTTTTAAATAGGGATTATTTTCATCAGGTCTCACTGATGGAATTATCACCAATATTTAAAGAACAATGTAGGAGTATATATATATATATATATATATATATATATACATACACATATATATACAGACTCAAGTATTGTACATGAAACTGATGAAGATTGGCATTAAGATAATGAAAACGAACATTTCAAGTGGATTTTTTCTTTTAACTTTTTTTTTAGGGCCGCACCCGTGGCATATGTGAGTTCCCAGGCTAGGGATTGAATCAGAGCTACAGCTGTCAGCCTACACCACAGCCACAGCAATACTGGATCTGAGCTGCATCTGTGACCTACCCCACAGTTTGTGGCAACGCTGAATCCTCAACCCACTAAGCAAGGCCAGGGATTGAACCTACATCCTTATGGATACTAGTCAGCTTCTTAACCCACTGAGCCACAATGGGAACTACAAGGTTTCTTTTTGTATGGAAATATTCTGGATTTGGAATTGCCAAAGTATCTGAATATCCTAAACTCCTCTGAATTGTAAACTTTAAAAGGGCAAATTTAATGGTATGAGAATTATATGTGAATAAAAATAAATGAACACATAAATTGTAGAACCATAGCGTTAAATTGACAAATGCCCAATTATAAAACTCTATTTCACTTTCCTTCAGAAACTTACAGATCGAGAAGACAATAACAGGTAAGAGGAAAGAGGATTATGACAACATAATCCACAAGCTTGAGCTACGTGATTTGTTTCACTGTGTTCCTCAAAATGGAAAATGTATATTCTTTTCAAATATATGCAGAATCATTCATAATCTTTCACTAATACAAGATTAACTATATATTAGTAAAAATAAAAAATGCGAGTTCCAGTAGTTTGCTATATATAGCCACACTCACTGACAACAATGCAGTAAAATTAGAAATTAACTGTTATGTTAAGTAAGTATTTGTACCCTAGAAAAACATTTCTAATAAATCTTAGGTTCAAGAAAATAAAAATTAAGCTACAAAAATTTTGTAGCTAAACAGCAGCAAAAAAAATTTGTATAAAATCTCATGAGATGCAGGCAAAGAGAGAGTTAAGGGAAAATTTAAAGTCAACTGTTATTTTATTTTAGGATATAAAATAATTAAAATAAATAGACTAAAAGAGAAGGAAGGAGTTAATAAAGATAAGATGTTAAAAGGAAACAGAAAACAAATAGGAAAATAATCACAAAAGACCTCATTATTTGAAAATACTCATAGGCAAACACTAAGAGATAGATATTGACAAGTATTAAAGCAAAAGAGGTACCCCAAAAAATAAGTTTAGGAACAAAAAATGGAATATACACAAATGTTAAGAATAAAATATTATAAAAGAAACACAAGTAAATGTGAATATCAGAGGAAATGGACACTTTTTAAGAAAATGTAAATTACCAAAATTGGCCCAGTAGGATAATTGAATAGACTAAAACCAGAAAAGAAATCAAGTGGTAGTTATTGATCCGTTATTACAAAAGGTACCAAGGTGACTGCTGTTCACACAACAGGTACAGTCAGTTCTCATTATTTGTGGCAAATAGAAAAATGGAAACAGTCTACCACTTACTAAATGCTGAGTAAAACTAGAAAAGGCAGCATAATGCTAAGAGAAAAGACAAGGTCCTTTTCTCTCAGAACAAAGCCAGTGAGAAAAGGATGCAGGACTAAGAGATGTTAGGGGTCATGTGGAACTGGATTTCTTCTGAGAAATTTTGAATGTTTTGCAAACACAGATTAATCCTTATATTCTTGTATTTTTTTAATTTGGAATTTTTTTTTTTTTTAAAACTTGCCTACTGACAGAAAATAATGGAAAGAGTACTGTCAGTTTCCCTGTTCATTGTTCTGTGATGGGCAGAACAGTTCTCAAGCTTAATTCTTTCATCAAGACAATCCATATTTGGTACTAAGGTCAGAAATAAAGCGCAAAGAAGCCTCTTCTTGCTTTTCTGTTGCTAGTTAAGCCTGTATTTTATGATTCGATTCACATTTTATGTCTTGAGTTTTTCCTTGTTGGATTTATATGTGACTTTGAAATGATAAAAGTTTTCTCGTTAGAGTAAAAAAAAGGCTCCAGAAGAGAAAATATATTTGGATGTTTTACTTCCGTATCATTTTTACCCTTGAAACTAATATAATGCAAAGTGGGTTTTCCAACAATGTGAAACAAAGCAAGCACTGCTGAGATCCTAAAGTGCTCCAGATTGTCAAAAAGGGGAAATTCCTTTCTTTCCCCAGAGGATCAACCACCTTGAAATGCCTGCTCCAAATGCTGGTAGCAGTGAAATAATCATTCACCTGAAATAGTGCTTCCTAATGCTAGGGTGTATTTACTTTTGCTTTGAAGCCAGAGTTTCAATGTAAATCACATCAAAGAGAAATCAGAGCAGTAGCTAAATATTCTGATATAAAAATTCTCTAAAAGTCTACCTCATGTAATAATTTTGTTGAAATTTGCCTGTGATATGCATGCAGTATTTTGCTGGTTTTAAATAATCTCTGCTTCCTCTTTTTTTCATCTGCTTGTTTCAGTGAACTTGTTTTACAGCATAGTAACTGAAGAAATAATTCTATCTAAAACGGCAGTCCAATAATTTCCTCATAGTAGCACTTATATTTTTCATTAAATTTTTTTTCATATTAACAATGAATTTTATTTCAGTTATAGGTGTACAAAGATCATAAGTCAATACGATAGATTTTGTGTCCCAAACCCACAGTGCATCCCCCCACCCCCCAGACTGTCTTATTTGAAAAACCAAGCTTTTCCAAAATCTGTGAGTCATTGTCTGTTCTTCAAAGTTCATTGTGTCTCTTTAGTTTCCACATGTAAGCGGTAGCATTGGGTGTTGCTGACTAATTGTCTGACTGGTTCCACTTCGTATGATAATTTCTAGGTTCATCCATGTTGCTATAAATGTTATTGCGTTCCTTTTAATGGCTGAGTAATATTCCATTATGTGTATGTACCATGTCTTCCCTATCGACTCCTCTGTCGATGGGCATTTAGGTTGTTTCCATGACCTGGCTTCTTCCCTCTCTAGCTGCTTTGGTTGTAAAGTTAGGTTGTTTATTTGAGCTTTTTTTTCTTGTTTCCTGAGGTTGGCTTGTATTGCTATATACTTTCCTCTTAGCGCTGCTTTTGCTGAATCCCAGAGGTTTTGGAGTGTCGTGTCTTTGTTGTCATTTGCTTCTAGGTATTTTTTAATTTCCTCTTTGATTTCTTCAGTGATCCATTGGTTGTTTTCTTGTTTTTGTATCCATTCAGCTAGTCTATGTCTT
>PVHT020000175.1:63658-109682 GCA_004024745.2 Catagonus wagneri
TGTATTTCTCTGCTCAGTGTTTCCTGTAAATGATCAATCTTTGCCTCCAGTCTGTTTCCAATGCCTTGCATCATCTTCAGCATCAACAGTCTAAAGTCTCTTTCTGAGAGGCTGGTAATCTCCTCATCACTGAGCTGTTTTTCTGGGCTTTTCTCTTTCTCCCTTATCTGGGTTAGAGTTTTCTGTCTTTTCATTTTTATAGGTTTTTGGTGTGGTGACTTTTTGCCAACAATAGTAGCCTCTCTTAGTTCAGGTGTTTGCCTCCCCTGTGACTAAAGCTGGTATGGGCGGGGCTTGCTGTAGGCTTCCTGATGGGAGGGACTGATGCCTGCCCACTGGTAGGTGGGGTTGATTCCTCTCCCTCTGATGGTCGGGGCTTTGTCTCTGGATGAGATTAGAGGCTGGCTGTGTGCCTGAGGGGTCTTTAGGCAGCCTGTTTAGTGATGGGTGGGGCTGAGATCCCACCTGGATTATTGGTTGGCCTGGGGATTCTCAGCGCTGATAGGAGGGACCAGATTTTCCCAGAAATGGCCCCCTCCAGAGAAATGTAGGCTAATGAATGTTCCCGAGAGCTTCACCTCCAATGTCCTTCCCCCACAACAAGCCACAGTCACCCCTATTTTCCCAGGAGGTCCTCCAAGAATTGCAGTCAGGTTCCACCCAGATTCGTCTGGAGACTGCTTTGCCCTGGGACCCAGTGCACGTGAAAGTCTGTGTGTGCCTTTCAAGGATGGGGTCTCTGTTTCCCCCAGTCCTGTGGAGCTCCTGCACACAAGCCCCACTGGCCTTCAATGCCAGATGCTCCAGGGGCTCCTTCTCCCTGTGCCCAATCTCCAGGCGTGAGGATTTGACGTGAGGCTCAGAACTCTCAGTCCTGTAGCTAAGTCTCTGTAGTTACTTTCCAGTCTGTGGTGCTTCCCACCCAGGAGGTATGGGGTTGCTTCTATCACATAATCGCCTCTCCTACCTCTTGATGTGGTCTCCTCTTTGTCTTCTGGAGTAGAATATATTTTTTGGAAGTTTACAGTCCGTTTGGTTGAAGGTTGCTCGGCATTTGGTTGTAGCTTTGCTGTTTTTCCTATTTTTCATTAAATTTTAATGAAAATGTATTGAAGCAATACATATTCACTGGGGAAAATTAGAAAATACAGCTAAATAGAAAGAAAAAATAAATGCAATATCAAAAGTGATATTGGACATTTTCATGATCTGTTCAGATGATTTTCTGTGTGTGTGTGTGTAAAAGTGTGTATGAGGTATTTTAATGAGATCCTTCTATGAACATTTACATTTTTTCAGATGACCTTTTTCTTTTTAAACTTGATGTAATATCTTTCCATGTGAATATATATATTTTTATATTAGTTTTAATGATTTAATTTCATCCTTCGTAGTCCTTGGATTCATTTTCATTTTCATTCAACTAGTGTTTTCTTATTTTCCATGTAATTTCTTCTTTGACCTATTGGTTCAAGAGTATGTTATTTAATTTCCACATATTTGTGAGTTGCAGTTTTCCTTCTGTTATTGATTTCTAGTTTCATTCCATGTGGTCTGAAGAAGATACTTTGTATAATGTCAGTCTTTTAAAATTTGTTAACCCCCATTTCATGGCTTAATGTATTGCCTACCCTAGAAAATGTTCCAAATGCACTTGAGAAGAATGTGTATTCTGCTGTTGTTGGGTGCAATGTTCTGTATATATCTGTTGAGTCTAGTTAATTTACAGTCTTGTTCCACTCCTCTATTTCCTTATTAGTCTCCAGTCTTATTGTTTTATCCATTATTCAAAGTGTGGTATAATAGTCTCCAACTATTAGTGTTGAAACTCTTGTTTCTCCTTTCAATTCTGTCAGTTTTTGCTTCATCTTGGAGCTCTGTTGTTAGGTGTGTATATGTTTTTAATTTTAATATCTACTTGATATATTGATCCTTTTGACAACAATATATAATGTCCTTCTTTGTTTCATAATAATTTTGACCTAAAATTTATTTTATCTGAAATTGGTATAGCAACCCCAGATCTCTTCGTTACTATTTGCATGGAATATATTTTTGCTGTCCTTTCTCTTTTAGCCTGTTTGTGTCTTTGGATCTAAAGTGAACAAGTCTCTTGAGACAGTATAGTATATAGTTGTCTAGCTGGGTCATTTTTTTAAAAAAAATCAATTCTGCCAACTTCTGTCTTTTAATTGGAGCACATAATCCTGGTTCTCCTTGTTTCCACCAGTACCAGGAATCCACACCAGTGGGCCACTGTGCTAGAGGGGGTTGGGTGGGACAAAGGTAAGTTAAAACATGGCAAAGCTCTCCGATTGGGTTTCGGTGAGGTTCTTGATTAGGCATTTACTTAACTGCTGTAAATCTTTGATTATCCTCCAGAGGTCTGACAAAGTTGACTCTGATATTTTAAGCCAGCCTTTTCAGGTATTCTTTTGAGGGATGGAGCCTTGGAATTTCCTACTCTGCCGTTTTCACTGGCATTCTTTCCATTCTTTTAAAATATCATTTCTCATTATATCTGGTTTCAACTCTAATTTATTTAACAAATATCACATTTGTGGGTATTTATGATTCTTTTAATGTGGGGTTATTATAAACAACACTGTTATTGCCAGACTTTCTCTAAGATTATTTCGTCAGGATAATTCCTTTATAAGGAATAATGCAGTTTATGAATGAAAGGTTATAGATATAGAATTTTATTAGATAGATGACAGTTAACATAGCATACAGGAAAGACATCCCAGATCCCTGACGCTAGTGTATCAGGAGTCAAATTTTATACATGTTTAGGGTTTTATGATGAAGCATTTGAATGAATTAACATTTATTCAATTACACCTTGTTTGACTTTCCACTAAAATATCCAGTTTTCAAAAGTGAGTTGATATGCACAAGTCAGGCCTCTAGTGCTCTAGTGCTGGCTGAAGTTGTGCACTAACCACCAAAGGCCCTGCTGTGCATTAAACACAAGGCAAAGACTAGAACCCAGTTCCTTTGACTTGAGGCCTATTTCCATCAACTCCAGACAATTTCTAATCTAATGTGATTTCCAGCCATCCAGAGGTAAGTGAGCATCAACAGGAAGAGCCATTCATAAATTTAAAATATTATAAAACTTAGGGTAAAATGTGTCTATAAACAATTATACCTCCGAACAATTTGTTCCTGTAGTAGGTATTCAATAAATTCGTCTTTCTCTTGTAGGAACCTTCCACCAAGTCTCTTCAACCTCTCCTTCCTACTAGCAATGATAAGCTCTATCTAGAAAGCAAAACCATTTTGTCACTGGCATTTTATTCTGTAATTAGAAACTCTAGTAATATAGTAGTATATCTCTTTTTATTATATTATAGCTATTTGTATTTTATTCCTCTCTCCTTGTTCTTACCTGACAAAAAATCAACCATAAACATAGTTCAAATTGGCAGACTTATTCCTGTGGTTGACTGTGCTTGAATTTTGACATATAAGATCTATTAGGTTTTTCCATTGGGTCACTTGAACATGATATGATTTGCCTTTTAATTGATTTTAACAAGGTAGAGAATATTTCTGAATAGGAAGTCAAAGCAGAAGAAAAGGTATTCCTTTCTTCTAAATGTTGGGTGGGCTCTGAGATTTTACATCCTATTTCTAGTCAAAAATCTCTTTGAAACCAGTGGGAATTCTGCATATGGGGAGACTCAGATAAGCTGGACAAATATTACCCAAGAGAGACTTTTAGTTATTGGTGATTTGGGAGACCTTTTGTAAACTTGCAAAGTCCTTCATATCCAGATGTAGTGTAATGCTGCTTCAACTCCAAGATGCTGAGGACCAAAGTATTTCAAGACCAATTTTTAATTCCAGAGAGGGATTATAGTCTAAGGTTTAAAAAAGTAGGGTTAAAGTAATAGTCTTTTCTATTAATTTCCTGTTATTTTCTTCCTTAAAGAGAATGGATATAGAGACATTCTGGAATAGGAATGGGAAAGTTTGACTAGCACTAGTCAAACAAGTTTGACTAGCATATCAGTTTAGTAAAGTTTGACTAGCATGTGTTTGCATCCTTTTCTGTACTTCTTTCAACTCACATTTGACCATTAGGGCAAGATCAAATCCTTTTTTTCAAGAGCATGCTGTACGAGAATGAATGGTTATGTCTCCCAAGAGAAGGAAGGCATCATTTACCAAAGAGCCAACATTCTATTGCTATTCATTCCTCCTGTCATTATTTATGAATTGCCCTGTATACATAGGGAGTTCAGCTGCATGGTGATGGAAGAGGTGTGTGGTATTTTCCAAGAATGAATGTCATATCAGAATCTTAGGATCAACATGCTGTTTCTCTTAGCTTCCGTGGAAATATCCAACGCTATGTCTAGACTCACAAACTGTTACAAGTGAATTCAATGAAAATAAACATGCACAAATCTTGAATTCATTCAGATCATGCCCTGCATAACTGTTAAAACTTGTTTTAATTTTCACTTTTCATCCAGTTGTTTGGAAAACAATTTACTTCAGCTTCAATCTGAAATGTGGAAGTAGACTGGCTTAGATGTGCTGATTGAGGATGAAAGCCTCTTATTCATGTGTAAAATCTCTTCTATTGGATCAGGTGTTCCAGCAAATAATTACTCAATGAAATATGTACTTACTGATAATTTTTATGGATAACAATTAAGAAGGGTTTACAGTGTTTTCCTTTTATTCTCCAATTTCTGGCGGGGGTACCAGAATTTTCAAGGAGGGTTTGTAGAACCACAGCTCAATCAGAAAAAGGAAGTTCTTCAAGTTCTCTTGGGAAAGGGTGTTCTTTCTGATCCAGGAAATTTCAAAATTTGGCTCTTTGCATTTGTACCAAAACATTACAGAGATTTTTGGATCAAGTTGCCAAAACCTTGGGTGGCTCATTCATCTTCAATAGTAATATTAAGATTTACTGAATGGACTAGCCAGAAGCAGTGGAAAGAAGTTGCCCACAATTCTGTTCAGCATTTTTGCAATGGAAAAAATGTCACTTTCAAAAAATTGTCTGTTATGAAGTTGTAGCCTACCTTTCCTCCACAAGTAAAGCCCAGTGTGACATTTCGTATAAGTTGCATTTCTGAAAATGGGGAAATGGCATCTTTTATCTCAAACTAGGTTCTGGAATTAATTTGCTCTTTTTTACTTGCATCAATATATTTGTCCTCCAATGGCATATGTTTCATCAGAGTAACCATGTGGAAAAGCTCAGACACAAAGAAGTGTTTGTTTCTTGCAAGAGCAGTGTGAACAGAGCGCTAATGTAATTTTGATGCCAGATAAAGTCCTTTGTTATAGCAGAAAGCATAATCATGAAGAGACTCATATAGGACCTAGGTTTGTTGGTCTTTGGCTTTTTTCTATAGGACAATAGTAAAGTTGTCTTAGCCATTTCAAACAGCTGAGTATATAGCGTGAATATTTCTTATTACCACCCCACCTCTGAATGGGGTAGCTTACGGCAATTTCAGAAAGTTTTAAATATTTATAAAGGATTTTGTCATGCAGACTTCGTCCAATAGGCATGCAGTTGTTTATATCTTGAATGGTTTTTAAGTGTGGAGGAGATACACCCACAATGAAGTTCATCAGTCTTTGAGATACAGAATAAACTTATTGAATAATTTATACCAACACTAAAGAGAAGTTATGCTTAGAAATGAGGATTTATGTGGTGATTCAGTTCTTGTAGAATAATACAGGAAAATAAAGATGAAGATAATAATTTTACCAGAAGTGACTTGGATTAGAAAGGCTAATACATACATATTTTAGGAGTATAAGAAAATAGCACCGGTGGAGAGGGAAGAGCTGCAGATCACAAGTCAAGGGACTAGACTCTAATACCAACCAATTCAGTTGAGCTGCCTAGAGCAAGTGGCAATTGTGGGGATAATAATGCTTAACCAAATTATCTCATATGGAAGTTGTGAGATAAACTGTTAATGTACTAAGTAATAATAAAGGTTTTGAAAAATTAGAAATTACCCATCAGATGTTATTTCAGAGCAAGTTTAACAACAGGAGATGGACAGATGGGCAGATTTGGCCTAATCTGGAAAAAAAAAAAGACAAACACATACATCCAATAATACATACCATTTGGCATTCTGCTAAAATGTAAGTGGTAACATGCTACATCTAGATCTGTTCCACTGGCATCTTGGGTTTCCATATTAAGCTTCAGCTTTAATTGTCTTTTTATTCAGTTTATGACATCACAACTTCAGTGTACGTCCCTGTCAAGGATGATTGAGAGTTATTGATGTGAGGCTCAAAATGTAAACTAAAAGAAAATCCATGTCTTTCTCTCTATTCCCCTTGTGGACTCAGCTTTAGGTAAGTCAGCTTTAGGTAAAGTCAGATACTTTAGTGGGATCTTCACTGTTAGGCTGCTTTCTGAGAACTGACTAGCTGTGTGCTGGACTGAATCAGACTACTGGCTAATATAGACCTAAATGGGGGGTTACACAAATGGAACGAGTTAAATAAAGTCTTTAATGCAATGTTATTACTTTCTTAGACGATTCTTCACTTTGAAGCCTTTATGGATCAAGACAGAATAATTATCAATCAGCTAACAATGAACTAATCAAAATGTTGTCAAGTTGAGGGCCTACTTTTATTAGGAACTGATTAATTTATAATCAGCTTAATAGTTTTCATTTCTTTGTGTTCAGAGAGAGTTTGTTTTTTTATTAAATATAATATCATGATATCTTAGTTTCACTATGCATTTTCTTAACCTTCTACCTAGCTTCTGCTGACTTACCCTAAATCCCAAATAGAATTCAAAGCTCTTTTCATAATCTGATGAACCTTAGAATACCGGAAATTTAGGGCATCATCATGTTTTATTCTTCCAAAATTTGATTCCATGACTTTCCCCCCCTTTTAATTTGGAAAGAGAATTACTTAAGAATCAAGAGAAAGATTGTTTTGACAATACTTTAGTTCAACAAGAAGCTCTGTATATATCCAGAGAAACCTTATTCCTCAAATATCACCATTTTTTTTTTTTTTGCAGATATTGAGATAGTCATACTCAGCTCAGTTTCCCCATCCTTTGGCATTCATAGCTCCCACTGTCTAAAATAAGATGTAATAAAAATGAAAAAAATTAAACATAATCTTAAAAGGCAGGAAAAGAGAAAGAGTGAATCATCAGTTGGGGTTGGAAAAGCTTAGTTGTTTATCCTGCTGAAACCTCTGTAATTTTTGATTTTCCTTGAATGGTTAGGTGGGGACAATAGTATCGAAAGACCATTATGAGTCAGGATTCCGGGTTCTACTATATTTCCCTGTTCTTGCATCTGGTTGAATTCCCCCATCGTCCAAATACTGAGATTTTGAGTGTATTGTTGGGCAAATGTTTATATAGGCTTAAGATTCTTGGATTAAAGGTGCTATAAAGGAAAAGAATATTATTGTTATTACTCATGAGAAATAGTTTTAGTGCTGATTTTGGCAGAGTCTGCCTGCCTTCACGTTGGCTAGCAAAGAAAAGTCAACACAAATTCATCAAGCGTGTTCTCTGCACTAAGTACTAACAGCATAAGAGCTATCAAGCTGGGAATTAAGAACACTTCCTTTAGAAACATATAATTGAGTACAAACAGTCTTTTTCCTGAAAATAATACAAATAATTTACTTACTCTTGATTAAATTCCTGGTAGGATGCTGGGTACTCAATAAAGGCTTGATGATTGATTCCACCCCTTCCATCTGGTTCATTTTATCCTTTTTGCAGCCCACCTGAAGCAAGCAGTGTAGATTGTTCAAGAAGAACTTTTCTAGATAATTATTATTTCTCTGCTCTGAGATCTGTATTTCCTTCCACAGAAGTTTACAGGGAATGATCATGTGCCAGCAAACTATATGTTTTGAAACATTTTCACAGAGAGTGTAAGGGTGGGTTATATCAATGGTAGAGTTAGAGTTTCTGTCACTCAGATTTTCAATTAGGATGCTTTTAGCTACAAGTTAACAGGAAAACTCTATCAAAGAGTTTTAAATAATTTATTTTTTCCCAGAGACAATTTCTCGGGGCTTTTTCTCCATTCGGACATCTCCCGTAGCTCAGCAATGCTGACATGTTGGGTTTCTTCCCAAGGTGCATCAAGATGGCTGCAGCACTTCTGAGCATCACGTCCAGACATAACTCTGTCCCCTGGACATAAAAGGGTCACGTCTTCCTTGTGAATTCTGTTTTAGGAGCAAGGACCTTTCCTGTAAACCCCAGCTCTTCCTCTCAGACCTTCCCTCATAGACTACTGGCTAGAATCAAGTCACATTCCTTTCTTAGTCTGCATGTTGGCAAGGTGAATGGAATTAGCGTGATTGCTAAACTAGTCGCATAGGGAAGAATTTATATGGGGAGACTGCCCATCGTGATGCCTTTATCTAAGGAATATTTAATTCAAGTTCCTATAACATAAATCCCCTTAAGTATTACATAATTTATCAATCCCGAATATACTCTAATTTGACTATATTTGAATGTATTAAAGTTAATTTTTTTAATAACCAAGACATTGAAAGTATCTAGTATTAAGGGCTTTTCTTCATAAAATCTGTGTATTACTGATTCTATAAGAATGAATCTGAAGGACAGAACCTAAAGTTGCCAAGGGTCCATAGGTTTAAATGTCTTTACTATAGGCTCTGGAGCTTCTTAACTAATGCCACTTGTCACATGTCCAGGCAAGGAAGAGGATAGGAAAGGCAGGGGAGAACGATCATCCCTACTTGAAGGAAGGCCTTTAACCCTTCTATGCCAAATTAGTTATCCTAAACAGCATTGGACCTGAGGAACACCCAGTTTTGCTATTTAAAGGTGTGATCTCTTGTGACCAAGGAACTTTTTCTCTCCTTGGGTAACAGCAGGTTCTGGCCTGAGGTCTCTCATGCCCTTTTTAACAATAAGAAAATATTATGCTGATGTCCTTTAATTTCTGCTATTTCCCCTTGCAAATAAGGGGAGAAATTGCTTCAAAGCAGATAACCCAAGAGAGAACAAATTCAATTGAAAAGGACCGGGTCTGATCATTTCTAAAATAATTGAATACTGCCTTTTTAAATGACTCTCTGACTGAAGGCATTGTTGTTTCTAAAGTTCAGAAAAAAAATGCAGTGCCTAGATCTCCAATACTTTTATCAGTATATATGTGGGAGGGTAACAGAGGAACAGGGAGCATCTTTTATGGGAAAACACAAATACAGAAAACACTGCATTTTTCAACATCCTTCTGTTCATGAAGCATCGCTATTTGGTCATTTAATCTTCATCACAACCTAATGATGTAGAAAGAAAATATATTATGGTCTACACACAACGGATGAAACATATGAGACTCAGAGAGCCCAGAAGTGTAAAGGAATACTGGCACAACTGGCAGCAGAGTGGATCTTTTCAGTACAGAAGTGTCTTAAGGGGATTCAACCTATTTGTTAAACCATTGACTTGCTCATATTTATAAGATGCTTTTGAATTCCAGAACTGTTAGGAAAAAACCGCTTCTAGTAAAGTTTTGATTGGTTGGGACTCTCATTTATTCACTCAATAAATACTTATTGAGTACCTGCCATGTGCTGTACATGTTTAATTATGTCTCCATATTGAAGTATTTTATTCATATCTCTTGGATCTTCCCTCTAGTTTGAAAAGCCTTCTGGTTGGATGAAATATTTTGATCTTGAGTTTAAAACTCTTCTTTGGACTTAGAGTTAAATGATGTCTCTAACCTTTCTATTCTATGCCTTGAAAACAGGAAATAGAGTGACTGAAGAGCTGAGAGCAAGACATTTGCCCTTCCACACTTAATGCCTTCTTGGCAGAATATTTAGTGAGGATTTGCACAAAACTGCTTTCATAGTCAGAGACAGAAACAGTTTGTTACTCCAGGGTCTTTCAAGTTGCTACACCTATTTAGCTATAAAATGTCTGGGCAGATGAATGCTGCTTTTTAAAGTTACTTTAAGTATCACTATTCCTTTTTTTTTTTTTAACCTTATCTAGGGCTGCACCCGCAGCATATGGAGGTTCCCAGGCTAGGGGTCTAACAGGAGCTGTAGCTGCCAGCCTTCGCCAGAGCCACAGCAACACGGGATCCGAGTCGCATCTGCAACCTACACCACAGCTCACGGCAACGCCGGATCCTTAACCCACTGAGCAAGGCCAGGGATCGAACCCACAACCTCATGGTTCCTTAGTCGGATTCGTTAACCACTGAGCCACAACGGGAACTGCTAAGTACCACTATTCTTAATCTTTTAACATGTTATCAGTTTGGCTAAACAAATTCACCAATTTGTTCCATTATTGTGGATCCATTCTCATACCAGTCACTTAAGTAGCAAAGGTACTTTCAGAAGGGTGATTTAACCCCTCTTGTTCCAAGGGGAAAAAAGATACACTAGTGGAGACTGAAAACAAGTCCTGGCAAGTAACAGTAAAACCAATGTTTTCTCCATAGACCATGATGATACTTGTAATTACCGTCACCTAAATCAAAATGATTAAAGTAAAATCATGTCCTTCCAGATGCTCAGCATACACTTCCTCACAGTAAATTAAAGTCACCATTAAGCATCTGAAATGCCTATAATTTGAACCACAGCTGCAAGAAAAGTCACTCAGTTGTGAATTTGTTAGACCATATGTTATTGTGCAAGTGTGGGTTTTCTTTCCTAAGACTCCTATTGCCCCCACTGGGATAATTTTTTTAAAAAAATGACATTGACTTGTGCTCGTAGCTACTCCATGACCAAGAGGTAGCAGGTTAAATAATAATAAAAAAACTGCTTTGGCAAATAACAGCTTTTAAAAATAGAATTAGTCCCATGTTTCAGGTTTGAACTATAGGAAGATCTACTGTTTATCGTAGCTGTCTCCGTCCCCTCCCTTACCCAACGCGCACACACACACACACACACACACACACACACCGACCCACCCAATAGCATCAAGATGTGGAGAGCTTGCCGTAAATGATATTAGAATAATTCTAAAACCACTGTTAAGAAATAGTTTCTACTTATTCCCACAAATGGAGCTAGTTGCCAAGTGAACATATTTGTTCTATGACCTGGTTTCTCTCAAGTGTTCAAGCTTCTCTTCGAATGGAGAAATAGATAAATGGTGGTCAAACAGTGAAAGAAATAGGGGAGACAGGGCACCTGGATAAAACAAAGAATAGTCATTCTGTAAATTACTAACACTTTTACACTTTTGATCAGCTTCAAAATGTTAAAGAAACTAATGAGTCTTCCTGGTGATTCACTGAGAACTAGCAGAGAAAGTTCTATAGATGCTTCAGTCATTTTAAGAGCCTAGACATTGAAGTAAATTGCCTCTTGGATAGACCATAAAAAGAAAATAGCCAGATTCCTAACAAGTTAGGTCTAATTATATAAAAATGGAAAATTGAACTAGTACAAATTCAAAATTTAAAAATTCAAGTATACTCTGATTATTTTGCTCTTAGAAGTTGGTTTCTATAAATCAGATAGTATATATTTTATATCCATTTAGTCTGGGATAATGGTGAAGAAAGCTGGGAATGGCTGTTTAGTATTTATTTTTCATAGAAAATCATTTCCCATCTAATATTTTTTTTGGCTATGCCCACGGCAACAGCAACAGCCCAAGCTGCTGCAGTGACAACGTTGAATCGTTAACCTGCTGTGCCACAAGAGAATTCCTTCCATCTAATATTTTGGCAAAATCTATATTACTTATTAAATATCTTTCTAAGCAACTCTTCCAACATTTTCAAAATTTCTAAGCCATAGTCAATAATCAATGATATTGTTAATAAAGACCAGAGACCAGTTTCCATGGAGACAAAACTGCAGACTTCTCCTTCAATAAAATTTCTAAAGCTCTGATTATAACAACATTCCATATTAGAATCAGTTAAGACATTTCTGAAGAAATGGGAGTTCAGAAGTACAATTTACATGCAGTAAATAATCCAATTTCTATTGCTACAGATTAGTTTTACTTGTTCTATAGCTTCATATAGATTGGGGCAAAACACAAGGCCAGTGTATACTTTTTTTGTCTGGCTTCTTTTGGTCAGCCGGATGTTTTTGGGATTCATCCCTGTTATTTCTTGTATCAGTGGTTCTTCCTTTTTTATTGTTAAGTAATATTCCATTGTATGAGTATGCCGAAATGTGTATCTGTTGATGGATATTTAAGTTATATTCACTTCAGAATTGTTATAAATAAAATTGCTATGAACATTCAGGTAAAAGTCTTTCTGTGGACATATGTTTTCTTTTTTGGGTAAATGCCTAGGAGTAGACTTATTGAGTCACATGATAAGCTTATATTTAACTATATAAGAAATTGTCACAGTGTTTTTTTCTTTTTTAATGAACTGTAGTTGATTTATAATGTTGTGTACAAGGTTCAAGTATACAGCAAAATGATTCAGTTGTATATTATATATATATTATTTTTCAGATTCTTTTCCATTATAGGTTATTACAAGATATTGAGTATAGTTCTCTGTGCTATACAGTAGGTCCTTGTTGGTTATCTATTTTATATGTAGTAGTGTGTATATGTTAATCCCAAGCTCCTATTTTATCTCCTCCCTTTCCCCTTTGGTAGTCATAGTTTGTTCTTGAGGTCTGTGAGTCTAAGAAATTATCACACTGTTTTCTAAAGTGGTTGTACCATTTTACACTCCCACCAGAATCTATGCGCATTCTCATCAACATCTTGTAGGAGTTTTTTTTTTTTTTCTATTGTTGCCATCACAAATTACCACAAATTTAGGGGCTAACATGATGCAAATTTATCTTCTAGTTCTGTAAGCCAGGATTCTGACATGGATCTCACTGGACTAAAACCAAAGTGTTGGCAGGCCTGGGTTCCTTTCTGAAGGCTCTGAGGGAGAATCCATTTTCCACTCATTCGGGCTGTTGTCAGATTCAGCTGCTTGAGGCTATAGGATAAAGATTCGCATATTTTTGCTGCCTTTAAAGTGAGTGCTATTCTGTTTCTGGAGGCATGTTCCTTGGCTTGTGGCCATCTTTCTCTGTCTTCAAAGCCAGCAACCGGTGGTGAGTAGAGTCCTACTCCCATCAAATCTCCCTGACCCACTCCTCTGCCCCCTCTTCCACTTTCAAGTTTATATGGTTAGGCTGAGTCCATTCAAATAATACGCGGTAATCTCCCCATTTCAATGATCTATCCTAATTCCTTTTGCCATAGAATGTGACATATGTCTTAGAGATTTGTGGGGCTGCATTCTGCCTGTCACACCCCCCACCTTAGATCTTTATACTGTTTCTGTCATTCCTCTTGCTTCTGTATCTACTATAAATGCCACTTGACAATGTTATCAGTTTTTCTTTAAATTTGTCTGCCTTTCACAAATGACCACAAATTTTATGATTTCATTATGTGAGATATTTAGAATAGGCAGATTCATATATACAGAAACTAGTTCAGTGTTTTCCAGGGGCTGAGTGGGTGAGTGGAGGCTGGAGTGACTGCTAACGGGTACAGTGTTTCTTTTGGAGGTGATGAAATGTTCTGGGATTAAATAGTGGTGGTGGTTTCACAACCTTGTGGATATATGTAAATCTGCTGTATTGTACACTTTAAAGGGTGAACTTTATGGTATGTGAATTATATCTCAATTGGACAAATAAGAGGGAATAAGTCACTTGTCTTTGAAGGGGATGATATGGAAAAAAGCAGTTTTTCATCAGTCACAGGTTGGATAAGCTCCCCTATGAGGAATCACCTCATTTGCCTGTTTCCAGCACTCTACGAGATCCTACCCTGGAGGCTTTAGTGACAGTCCTGACAACGGGGAGTAAAAAAATGCCTGGGTGGACATTAAACTATAGATACAAGGCAAGTTCCAAAGAATAATGAAGTTAGTAACTGAAGATAACTTTATTGTTTATGTTTGCTTAGGGTTTATATATATAATATATAGTATGTATATATACTGCATATGTAAAATCTTTGGTAAAAGAATATGTATTTGTGTGTAAAGGACACTCATCTCTAATGTACACATTAATGTATTTTACATTATCATTTATTTTTCTTCTCCTATTTCCCTGATTAGACCTCCACTAAAATGTTTAAAAGAAATGGTGATAGTGTATATCCTTGTATTATGCTTGACCTCAGGGGGGAAGCGTTCAGTATTTCACCACTGAGTATAATGCTAGCTTAGGGTTTTTTGTTTTTAGTTTCTCAGAATAAGAAAGCATCATTCTATTCTTAGCTTGCTCTTTGCTTACTTTTTAATTATCTTAATAACTTATTGATTATCATGTAGAAACAAGTTCATGGAATCTCAGATATAGTATCAAATTTAATCACTCAGTGCGTAGTGATCAGCTTCATTGTGGTTGGTATTATTTTAGGACCCAAGGAAAAATAAGACACAGTCCTTGCCCTGTACTACCTCACAGTCAAAATGCTGTGGGATGATTGGGAAGGAAGAAAATAATTTTAGTTGATTGGAATCAAGGGAGGATTCAGAGAAACTAATACTCGAGCCAAATTTTGCAGGCAGACAGGTGAGCAAAGAGTAGTCTGGGTCAAAGTCACAGCTTGGAGATGTGAAAGAACATGGACTATAGGATGGAGGGACATGAGGCCGGAGGGGGAGGTCGGTGTAGACTATAAATAAAGTCATGAAACTCACTGATAGGTTTATACTAGATACTGTGGACAAAGACAGGCCATCAGATCGTTTTGGGGAGATTGTTCTGCTGACAGTGTAGAAGGGGAAATAGAGATGAAGGAGAGTAGAGCTGAAAAATTAGGTGGGAAACTAGTGATGAGAATCTGAGATAGGGGAGATGTGCTCAAGGGGAAAGGATGATACGTAGTGAGCTTTGTGAAGTAGAACACCTGAACAGATCATCCAGCCAGATGTAGAGAGGGAGGGATACGGGCAATCACTATGTCTTTCCTGGTTACCTGGGCTGCAGTTCTGCATATGCTGAATCTGAGAAAGGCCAGCAAGTGGGATGTCTTTAAAAAAAAAAAAAAAACTGAAATCTAATTACATGTGACAAATCCATATATGTACATGTAATCGGGTCACCACATGGTGCAGTTGGAAAACCTGACAGAAATCTGTAAACCAGCTATAATGCAAAAATAAAAAAAAAAAAAAAAAAAAGAAAATGTTGGTCTCACCTAATCTCCTGATTAGGATTTAGGATCAGTCCTGGTGAAGTCTCTGATTCAGAAGATGGATTATTAAAATAAATCTATGGTTGGTGCTAAAAATTTGAAGGATTTATGCAAGCTGTGGCTCCAGAAGGGCTTCCAGACCCCATGCTTTTCCCCATTTAGTAGTCAGAATCTTTAACGCACATCTGGCATGGCCATCTAATGGTCCCAGGTTCCTTTAATCACTCTTTTCTGGGCTTTTGCACTGAATTATTTTGACCTCTGACCCAGCTATCCTGGCTTATACCTATTTTTAGCCCAAATATGGAAGAATCCCTTTGAGGTCTGATTCTGCTATCAATACAACCAAAGAAAAACCCAAATACAATCCTAGGAGACCTAGAAAGAGCTGTGGATGACTTCTGGAGGCATTCTTAAAAGAGTGGCATGGCGTTTAAAGAGTGTATCACACAACAAAATAACTTAAAATTTCTCCTTACCCATCTATTACTTCAAAGCCTCTATAGCAACACATTAGTTGCCTAAAAGTCTCCTCTCTTTTTCCACCTGACCCCTCCCTTTCTCAATACCCACTGCTGTAGCCTACTCCCTGCAACTATGGTCTCTTTATATAGGGATATCTCTATCTCTATATCTATCTCTATCTCTATCTCTATCTCTGTCTCTATCTCTATCTCTATCTCTATCTCTATCTCTATCTCTATATCTATATGTATATATAGAGAGAGACACCACGAATCATTACTGACTTCAAAATTTCCTCTCAGTGGAAAGATGAGAGGAATTAGAGGTGTATTAGGTTATGTGTGTGTGTTTAGTTGAAATGTAATAACTACAGATTAGGTACCTGGCTAATGATAGCCAGAGAAAATAGAAATCGTGTGTGGACAAGAGGAAGACTTGGCAAAGGTTGGGATTAAAGGGGAAGGAAGGCTGCTGGGAGTGGTCAGTGGAGGAGGGTGGGAGGAAGAAGGTCATGCCAAACACATATCTGTGATGCTTTGTTGGACAGAAAAGCTCACTAAGCACCTCTAGGAAGAACTCTTAACATGTATCCCCGGACTGGTAGCCCTGTCTTTTCTCTCTCACAGTGGGAAGAAATCCCTTCTTGCTTGGTGAATATCTCAGCCACAGCTGGCTCATGGTCCCTCCATGGTAATCAACAGTGTGGGGGTACGTGGGTGCTTGGTGGGGTGGCCAGAGAACCCCCTACAAGGTGACTGGGAAATCATGACCCTTCCTCCTCCAACCACTCATTGCCTGCCTAATCTTCCCCAGACCAAATTCAAAGGCCAAAATTCAAAGAAGGCACACACATTCCTTTTAGAACATGTCAGGAAGTTCTCACTGGGCAGTATCACCTGGGAACACTAGATTTTCTGTTTCGTTACTGCTAAAAAAGGATGTGGGGGGATGCTTACAGACTCAGACCTTCAGAATGGATTAGCCCTCTTTTTGAACCCTCTCCTCCCCATTTCCTCTCCTGTCATCCTACAGCTCCTTCTTCTAGAACCCCACTCTGGTGTCCACACCTGCCCTTAAGGAATCTCTGTTTCTCCTCAGTGGAGTTTCCTCCCTTATGTTCTTTCCACTGTTGTGAACTCAAGCTTGTCAGGCTTTAAGATTCCAAAGGGGAAGGAGTATGCCCTGAATTTACATGTTGAAGAGACAAAGTATCTTGATTTAATTTTCCTACCAGCAAGAATTGTGGCTGATTTCCTCTGACCCTTAGAAGCAAGCTTATTCATCAAAGCAGGCATTCACTTTTCACTTGCCACATCCTTCCAGTGCCTCCTCCCCCCCACCAAAGACCTCTTAGTCTAGTCTTATATGAAGAAAGCATATTTTATGGGGAACCATAATGCTGACATCATCATACTAAGAAGCATTTAGCTCCCTCCATTATGAGAGTCACAACTTGAGTGTGAATGGCTTCATTTATTGTGAATGGTTACATCTGCAACAGGTGGGTCTTTCTCCAGTTAAGTTCTTCTCTCATGAAGGAAATAGACCACCAGCACGCATGTGTTAGGTCTCAGTCCACTTGCAGTAATAGCCTCCATTTGCTGACACATTATTTACTCGGCACACTTAATCCTTTGTAGTCCTCAGTGACCCAGCATGGGTCATATGATTAAATATTTCATGGAGAAACTGAGGCTCAAAGAATTAGGAAATTGCCTAAGTTCTTATAGATGGTGAGTGGTGAACTGATATTGGAGCCCACATCTTTCTGTCTGCCTACGATCTTATCACTGTATTGTGCTACTTCTTAGTAAGAGGTGAGCAGAGATAAAACCAGAAGAAATATCGTAGGATTCTGGACTTTTAACCAGATGCCCATGTGCTTGTTAATTTTTTTGGGGCGAAAACTGAAGCAGAATTTTTCACTCTTTTTCCCTCTCTCCCTCCCTCCATCCCTCTGTCCCTCCTCCCTCCCTCCCCATTTCCTTCTCTTCATTATGAAATCCCAATTGTAATTACAGAAGAATAGGAAATAATAGAGTGTAAAACTGCATCTAACCAATGTCTGGGTAAAAAGCTATGAAAATATTCTATTGTTTTATGATCCCATTTAGAATGAACATTATATTTATAGCTTTTCCCCTGAATACACATTAAGGTAATATTGAACCTTGGATAAAAAATATGCCATACATCTGTGCTGACAGCTTGTTTCCTGAACACAAATCTTTATCTACTACTTTCAGCATTCGATATTTCCTCCGAAGAAGTAAGTTAGGACATTAAAAGTCCAGAAAGAAACATAAAACAGATGGGACTAGATTTTTGTGAGGAGTGAGAGCCATATTGAATTTAATGGGAACCTAGCTAGAGGAAGGCTCAAGAGGAAAAATCCACAGGGAGGGCGCAGGTTTGGGATGGAATCTCAAGAGTATACAATAGCTGGCCTACAACCATAGGTTGTCCATGGCTGTTGGGTGTTCTTTAAGATGGAGTAAGAGATTAGTGATAGGCCCTTCCTATGATATGGGACAAATATTTTCAGTAATAGAGCAGTACTGATATTTTGTGAGTTTTGTGTTTTTCCTTTCATTTTCCACACTGGGCACGAGAAGATCCTGGGGCTCTGACCTAGGATGAGTTCCCAAGATCCATTGGCTAAGACATTGCTTATAGCTGTGGTCTTGAAGTAAAGGAAAACTAAATTTGGAGAGCTGGACTTAATGATCTCAGGGAACAAGAGCCCACTAAAATTTGAAGGATGAGCAAGAAGCATGGCCAAAGTGGAGTTTGCTGGTTCAGGAGGCTGAACTTGGTATCAGTGCTTGGCAGATTAGAGGGACTCTTTTCTGTAGTGTCTGCTTAGAGCCAAGAAGAAAGGTACAGGGGGGGCCTGCAATTAGCAGAAGATGATACTGGCAGCAGCATGCATCCTTAGATGAATATATCCAATATTCAATAACCAGTGAATTCTTTTCTTTCCTGTTTATTCAATCCCTCTCTCCCAACTGGACCATTTCCATCAGTATTTGGATGTTAAATATCCTCTGGCCTCTTCTATTTAATAATAAGAAAATAAGCCCCACTTAATGTTGTTTTCCCTTTCATCTACCAGCTCTCCCTTTTCTCCTAACAATGAAATTTGTCAGAACTCTATATCCACTTTCTCCATTTCCTTACGTTCCCTTACCCCTTCTCAAGACGCATTCCGTTTTGGCCTTTGTTCTATCACTCTAACAAAGAGCCATCTAACAAATTGACTCTTTCCCGAGTTACCTATTTAGTTACCTAAATCCAGCAGACAATTTCCAGTTCTCAGCTTATTTGATGCTCAGCAGTATTGAGCTCCATCCCTCCACTACTGATCACTCCCTGCATCTTGAAATACCCTCTTCCCTTGGTCTCCCCTGCTTCACCACTCTTCATGTTTTCCTTCTTACCTCTTTGGCTGCTCTTATCCAGCCTTTTTGCCAGTTCTCCTCCTCCAATCACTGAATGTTGGAACTTGTTAGAGGTCAGTTTCAGATCCTCTTTTTGCAGTTTATACTGTTGCTAGGCCATTTCACCTATTCCCAGGCCCAAGTTACCCCACTGCTGATGACAGACCTCTCCTCTGAGCCCTAGACCAAAATCTAACTTCTTATACAACATCTTCTCATGGATGTAAGGCCTTCAAACTCATTATGTGTGAGCCTGAATTCATTATCTTTTCTTCCGTATGTACTTTTCTCCACTGTGCTCTCTCAGTGAATGACATGACCATTCATCAAGTTGCTGAAAAACCATGGAAAAGTCATTCTTGACCCATTCTCCTTCCTTGCATCACATGACCAGTTCATTAATAAGAGGATATAGATTTGTATGTCTTAAACGTGCCCTAAAACCTTTCATTTCCATTCTCCCTAATCTATACAGTCAACATCCCAACTCAAACCACTGTCGTTTCTCACATGGATCACTGCAGTAGCACCCCAACTTCAGTTTTACTAATTCCTCCTCATTCAGTTTGGGTCTCTTTGAAAAGCAACTTGGACCACATTCCTATCTTCCTACCTTCATGTGTAGTTAAAACCAGTCAATGTCCCTTGCTTCACTTTTGGGGTAAAGAACAAGATCCTTAACATATTCTATAAAACCATGCAGTCTGGCCTCTACCCACCTTGCTCCTTGTCTGCTTCCACCCTTCGTGGTGGACTTTATCCTTCAGCACATGGAATCTTTTTATTTCTCCACCCCTGCATGTTCTCTCTTCCTCAAGGCCTCCACACACCTTTCCCCCTTCTGGAACATTCTCCAGTCATCCTCACTTGTCCACAGCAGACCCTCGGAGACCAGTATGCTCTTACAATTCATACTTTGAAGCACTTGCAATTCATACTTTGAAGAACTAAAATGCTGTCCCACTCTCTGAATTAAACCTGTTGTGCTGAATGAACCCCAAGTAAACACATATGCCCTGAATAATGTTCATACAATTTTCGTACCTTAGATAAGTTACCAAATCAAACTGTTTAGAAATTAAAGCAACATAAAGCAATAAAACTTCCTAGGAGTTTATTTGTTTCTCCATATTTAACAGATGATTGCAGGTTAACCAATATTTAAACTGTGTCATTTTTTAACTAGGTAATTAGGAAGTTTCAAATAAGAACTAGTTAGTTATGTGGAGATAGGGAACAATTACATATTTTATAGCAACATTTGCAATGACTCTGATTGTTATTGCTTTTCCTTAGCATACAGTTTAAAATGATACTGACCAGAAGTAAGTAAAACAAAACTCTTAGCTTCTGGCCTTCTTGATACCAGGGAAGCTGAAATAATAGGTCTGGTCCTAACAAAAGGCTTAAAGCAGGCAAGAAGAGCGAGTTAATGAGATCCTGTAATCTGATCCCCAGGAGTGGACAGCTGTTCTCAGAGCCCTAATGAACCCTCACCTTTACAGATCACGGACTAACAGAACCCGACCCTGGTGGGCACAGGCAAGTCCCGACACAGTGTAAATTGTTTTGCTGGTGTAAATAACAGAGATCTTTTATCATGAGATTACCTGTCTGTAAAATGCCAATTTATCTTCATTATGTTGCTTTTGTGGGGAGGAAGGAGGAAGTGGGTGTTAGTGTGTAAGATGATGGAGTTAGGAGAGCAGAAAAGCATCTCTGACCTAAGGTGAAACCTGTTTTAATTCAGTGAATTTGACAGCCAGGTGGAGTGCACGATGCTGATTCCCAGTACTCAGCCGCCTTTAGTGCACATGCCTAGTGAAATAATGCAGAGATGAATTCATACCTGGGGTTCCCACTTCATATTTTGTGCAGGAGAATAAGTTGGTAGTGTTTATCTGGTGGTCTCAATCTGACATTTTTTTAATTCATTCATTCATTCATTCATTCATGCACCAAATAGTTGAGTGACTACATGACTGGCAGTGTGCTAAGCACCAGACTATTGTGTGGTGAATAATGTAGGCATTGTCGTACCTCGATGGACATTTGAGTCAGTGGGGCACAGAGATGACAAAATAAACAGTCAAATAAATATGTGATTTAAAATGTGATAAATGCTGCAGAGTGGAGGAAAAAGGTACCATGAGGGAGAATAACAGGAAGAACCCATTTCAGAGAGAGAGAGAGAGAGATGGCTTTTAAACCGACATGTGAGGAGTAAAATGCAGCCAGCCCTGCGAAAGACGTGTAGTGTGGACCATTGATCGACCTCATTTTTCTTGACTTTAATGTGAAATTTAAATGTAAAATGCAATACAAGTACGAAATATTCTTTTAATCAAAATCAAACAATTCTGAAATATATAAGGAAAAAAGTGACTTCTTTTAACATCTTTCCCTACAAAAATTGCATTCTCTGGTGGGAAGTGTGATTAACAAATTTAGTGTGTTTTATTCTCACCTGATCATTGCCCATCTATGAAAGAATCCAAACAACAAGGCTCTTCCTTTAGAAAGAATAAGCAGACTGACCCTAAAGTAACAAAGGCAGCATGTTACTAATGCCATAACATCTTTGCGATATCTTAGTATGCATCTATGAAATTCTGTATAATCTGCATTCCGATAATCACATTTCCAGGTCTTTCAGAAACTTACCTGAAATAAAGTTTATGTAACTGTTATCTCTCTGACAATCACTAGAGCTAGTAAAAATTGTTTTACCGCTTGTTTTGGCAGCTCAAATCTCATCTTTTGGTCATTCAAGTTGCCTTTGCTTTATTCACATTTGATTGATTTCATTGTAGTGGTGAATGAATACAGGAATAAAAAAAAGCCCCCAATGGAGACATACAAGGCATGTCACATTACTAAGTGATAACAGACAGATAACATTCAGGATATCTAATCGATAGCACTCAGTATTTCACTAGATCAAAAATATGCTTTAAAACAGCCTGGATTCATTTTAAAAGTATTGTTTTTTAAAAAAGTGAATCGCAGACTCGTGATATGTCCCATGAGAAGAAAAATACAAATTTCTAAAATAGAGACTGCTGAACCAGCTCAGCTTCATGTGAAATTTGAAGTATCTCAGGACCACGAGTTATTCATGTCCTAACGTGGAGTGCTCTGTGCACTGAGCCTGAATCACGAGGGAGGCATTCTGGGCCTCGGGGAAGCCAAACCACGGGGCGAGGGAAGTCATGGTTCAGAGGCAGATGTCCTTGGCCCTCCAACAAAAAGTACCCAAAATGTTTGACTTATCGTTTAACTATTTAAAGAATTGTGAAATATAACACATGTGTGGAAAAGTGATAAAATATAAAGATGTGTTTAATAAGTGTTACCTTGGTGACCATGAACCAGGTCAAGGGAGCAACCACTGCCGATACCCCAGAAGCTCCCATGTGTGCCTTCCTAGTCCCAATCCCCATCCTTCCTTCAAAGGTTATCACTTTCTTGACTTTTCTAATTATCACATCAGTTTTCTCAATACTTTTGCCATCCATTTATGTATCTCTAAACATCAGAGTGTAATAACACCTGTTTTTGAATTTTATATAAGTGTAGTCATGGTGTATGTGTTCTTTTGATTCTGGCTTCTTTCACTTGATAAGATGCAGCCGTGTGTAGCTGAGATTCATTCATTTTCATTTCTGTATTATTCTCCATTATATGGCTGTCCTGCAATTCATATATCCCTCTGCAATTGTAGTTTCTACATTTTGGAAATAATGTCACTGTGGACATTCTTGTATGTGTTTCCTGGAGCACCTGTGCATGGTATATACTTAAGGGTGAAATCGCTGGGTCACAGGTTATGCCTATATTTAATGTAACGAGATAATGTCAAAGTAATTGTATCATTTTACAGTCCTACAGGGGGTGTGTTAGAGTAGTCATTGTTTTATATCATCACTATGTTTGCTATTATCTGACTTTCAGTTTTTGGCACTTTGGTGGGAGTGTAGTATTACAAAATCAACTTGTATTATCTTTATTAGGAATCATATATAATATTAGTTAAATCTAATTTTGATAAATAAAACAAACAAGTAGAAAAATTAGAATACAGAGAAAAGAAAAATACAGGTATTTTATTGACACTAGAGTGAACATTAGACTAAATAAGGCAATGTGACAATCAGCGTATTTCTCTTTCAACTGAACCTATTATTCCAGCCATATAATTTGGGGATAAAGCGAGAATCAAATAGTATGCCTGACACCTTATAATTTGTGCCCATCTTAGCAAATATAGTTAAATTGATGATAAAATACATAAATAAATTGTCCACCAAGAAGTTTTAAATGCAGTCTCCTCCTTTATGTGGGTTTTTTTCTTAACTACTTGTTTTCCATTGATCCATTTATTCTTGTGATCCTTCGACACCATCTTAACCGCTAGAGCTTTATGACTGTCTTGTTATCTAGCAGGCCGTGACATTTGCTTTAGTTTCTGCTAACATTAGAGCCATTTTGCCCTTCCTCAACAACACTGCACTTTGAATCTTTTTAAACACAATGAAGTAGAAATTATACAACATTAAGACAGCTACTAATCAGTGAATTTCACTTTCTTTTTCTGTCTTGTCAAGTAGAATGTCAGGTAATACCTATATTTTAGAAGTTCTGCCTCCGTCTCTCTGCTGACTGTGAGGCTTCTCTATAGTATGAGTCTGACCTGCTCTGATCTCCAGATCTGGTATTGCTGTCCCGTGATGGGGTTGATGATGGCAGGATGGTTCACACGTGCAGCCAAGTTTCTGTAGGCATGACTGAGCTACTGAACTACAGTGAGTTTTCATACTTACAAATATTGTATGTAGGTTTGTTTACTCAGAAATTCTTGTTTCCAGATATATCTTGAAAATTTCTTAGAGTTATGTTCTTAGGTGTTTTGTACTCTTTATGATATTGAAAGGGAGATCTCTTGGTATACTTATATTATTTCTGCTACAGAGGAAAATTTTTGGTTTTTATTGCATCCCTCACTTTTAGGAGGGAGATTATTGCAGAAAAACATACCTCTGTAGAATGAATGTTTGTGTTCTCCCCAAATTCACATGTCAAAACCCAATTCCCAGTGCGATGATTTTTGGAGGTAGGACTTTTGGGAAATGATTAGAACATGAGGGCAGAGCTCTCATGAATGGGATTAGTGATCCTATAAAAGGGACCCCAGAGGTTTCCCTGTTCCTTCTTTCCTGTAAGTTGACAGTGAAAAGTGGCTATTGTAAATGGTGCAGGCATTTACCAGACACAAAATATGCTGGTGCCTTCATCTTGCATATCAAATCCTCTAGACTAAGACATAAGTTTTTATTGTTTATAAGTCTATGGTATTTTTGTTAGAGCAGCCTGAACAGACTAAGACATATACTATAGAAAAATGTTCAGTAAATTTTCAAAAACTCCATCACCCCTTCAGTCAACACCTATATCAGAAACAGAAGCATCCTTTTTGTCACTTATAACTCCCAAGAGTAACTACTGTCTTAGCTTCTAATATTTCTTTTAATTGATTCTGTTTAGATCTTAATGGAATCATTTAGTATGAACACTTTTGTACCTGACTTCCTGCATTTGACATTTATATTGCTGTAAGTAGTTGTAGTACTAATTGCTGTATAGTATTTCCTTTGTGGATTTACCGCAATTTGTCCATTTTACTGTTGGTGGGTATTTGAGTAGTATCCGATTTGAGACTATTTCAAGTAGTGCTGCTATGAAAACTTGGTGCCTGTGAAATATGTATGCATTTTTGTTGGATATTTACCTAGGGTCTGGGTAAAAAGTGTGCATATATTCACATCATATGAATGGATACTGCGCAATAAATTCCCCGAGTGGATGAACCAATTTACATTCCCACCAGCAGTGGGCATGTTCCTCTTAAGCCAAATGATGGAACATGGCTCACGTTGCAAACACCTGCTCCTGGTAGTCTAGACTGGGATCGTTGATGGGGGGCGCTCGTGGAGGACTGCTGGCTTTGGGTGGTGTTCCTCTCACCTCTTATCCCAGGAAGCTGGGCAGCCATCTGCTCACCTACCCAAGATTCAGTGTTTCCTCTAGTTGGCGTATGTGAGGGAAACTGCTCAGAGATTCTCTGCTCTCCCTCCTGTCCTAATCGTGTTCTTATCTGCATACCCCATTTATGTGGTTTCAGGGCTTTGAGCAATAGCTGGTATGAATCCAAACTCTGTTATGGAAATCTTTACAAATTTAGCAATTTGAGCAGAAATTCTTCCAAATCTTTAGCAATCACAGGAAGGCAACATGCCAATGGTTCTTTAATTGATTTTCAATAGCTTTTCTTTATCTTTCAGGCTAGTATTAAAACACTGTCTTTTTTAAAGTAATGATATCTCTGCTAAGGAAAGCTTTCTACTAAAGGTACCACAGAGGAGTTCCTGTCATGGCTCAGTGGTAACGAACCCGACTAGTATCCATGAGAATGCCGATCCCCAGCCTTACTCAGTGGGTTAAGGATCTGGCATAGCCGTGAGCTGTGGTATAGGTCACAGATGCAGCTCAGATCTGGCATTGCTGTGGCTGTGATGTAGGTCAGTGGCTACAGCTCTGATTCGACCCCTAGCCTGGGAATTTCCATATGCCGCAGGAGTGGCCCTAAAAAACAAAATAAAACAAAAACAAACAAAATAAAAAATAATAAAATAAAAATATAAAAGGTACCACAGAGTTATTAAAGACTTCTGATGGAGTAATGGCAGATTGAGTGAAACTACCTCTATAAACCCTATAAATTTTTTTTAAACTAAAATATTTCTCTCTTCAGTTGCCAAACTATGCAGTCTACATTGCCTTTATGAACAAGTGCCACTAGGTTGGTCTCAACCTGCAATACCATTGAAAATAAACCATTCTAGGGTTTCCATGGTGAAATCATTAGAATTCTATTCGTTTCTAAGCCGTACACTATTTGTCACCTTTCCAAGCTACCAGGCAGAGATACTCAAAACCCACTTTTGTGTGAGCATGCTCAGTTACTCTCCTCTTGTCATAGATTTTTATTCCTTACTGCGGTGCCTCTGTTTCTTCCTAGAGGAACTCAGTGCAGTGAGCCCAAACATGTGGGTCCTATTATAGACTACACACTCCCCAGTTACTGCGATGCCTCTGTTTCTTCCTAGAGGAACTCAGTGCCGTGAGCCCAAACATGTGGGTCCTATTATAGACTACACACTCCCCAGTTGCCATTATGCCTTGCTTTCCTTTTCCAGAAAACAAAACCAGCCACTTGTACTAAGAGATTTAAATATCTGTCCCATTATCTTGTGATCCTGGACTTCCTCTCGACTCAGTTTCTGGACAGAGGCAGATAAGCCAACCAAACAACATAGTGAATATTAGAATCCACAAGCTGCATGATGATAAAGGGACAAGTCAGCCATGTTGGGCTCTTACAGTGATATCTCATGAAGCAGGCAGATCCCAGAATAATCATTAGAAGTAACCACAGGGAGAGATAATGGAATTGGACATTGTCCTGACACCACACGTTCTGACCAGAGTTCACACAGAACATTTTTTATACGCATTGTGACATATTGAGCAATGTATTGTTGGCATCTGGGCCATGGCAACAGTCAGGCACTTGGATTGTTGGTCAGCCAAGTAAAATTGCAACACTGTGCTGTGATTTTATTCCAAACCTGTTCATGTGGGATAGGTGTTAGCCACATCCTCTTGAACAACATAAACATGGGGGGCCTAACAGCATCTTAAAGTCCAGCACAATGCTCAGCACATAGTGGAAACTTAAATGTTTATTGAATTAGTGAGTGACTGAGTAAGTAAACGAAGCAGTGAGTTTAGTTCTCCCCCAAAGAGCTTCGGGGCCTGTTTGCTCTTGAAGGACTGACCTTTTTTTTGTGAGAAAGGGAAGCTGAATTCCAAGTTCTCTGAGAGGTTTCTACTCTGTTCCCCTAGTTGTTCAGTGCAGAAAACCCCAACTCCCTTTCTGACCCAGTGAGATCAGAGTCAACAGGATCCCAGAGGGCTGGTCTGATGGAGGGGGCTCTCTCAAAACTGCAGGTGTTCCAAAGTCAGGGAAGTGGGTCAGGCTCACTCCCCTAGGAGCTGGGGTAGGGGGACCTGTGGACTACCTTCTAGTGAGTCAGAAAGAGGAATAAGAATAGATGCTCTAAACCCAGGGTTAGGAAATATGTAGGAAACCAGGGAAAAGATTAAAAAATAGGGGTCAAAGGGTCCAGAAAGGGGCAGGACTTGATAAGTTAGTGATGGTCATGTAGTTACCTAGGCTCTTTGTGTGCCTTGTGGTGTGCTGTAGGAAGGGCTTCTAGCCTGCCAGGCTAAGGACAGGGCAGATGAGTGACATGTCCTAAGGCCCTGTATATTTAGCACCTGAATTTTAATAACTCGAATGGTCATCCTGGACTCTATCTATCACTCAATGGAAATGGATTTTGTGGGCTCCTAGGTTCAGTACCAAGACATGCCAAGCAGGCTGCCCCTCATTTCTTCCTGAAGGCATTAGGGAAAAGGATGGGGTGAGTGTGAATAGAGAGAGCAATGGAATGAGCTCTCGGTGCCTTGACTCACTAAAATCAAAGCACAGGCTTATAATTTCACAGCTACTTCAGAAAGCTTCAAAAATCAACATTTTAAAAATTTTTCAAGAGGAAGAGGCAATAAAAATGACCTATCCAGTGGTTTTCGCAAATGAACTCACTACTTGGAAACTAATGACTCTGTCTCTGATTAATTCTTCTGACTAACTCTCTACGGCCCAGTTTCTTCCATGCAAATCTGTCTGTCAAGCTACTGTGAAGTCCAAGCCGAATATACTCTATAATACAGAACTGAGAGGAGGGGAGGGATCGCAGTTACTGTTTAGCAGAAATGCTCATTACTCGGAAAATAATTGTGATGCTCTAAAGGAATCATCATGTAGAAAAAAAGAAAAATGCCTCAAGAACTACCTAGAAATATGCAGTCCTTTCCCGTTTGTGTAATAAAATCCAGCTTGAGACCTTCAAGGACCCAAGTGAAGTTTGTCTCTTGTGTGCTTTGGGCGCTCTCCCTTCAGGAACTGGGAGAAGCAGGCACCACACTGACAGTATCTCCAGCACTTCTGGGTGGCACCTTCCTCTGGGACCCTGGGATTTTCTGAGCCAGATGGTTGGGACTAACTAACTCCTGTATCTGTTTACCAGCTCTCTCTAGGGGAAGAGTAGCTTCCAGTTTCCATCCTGCTGCTTTGCTCCTTCCTCATGGCACTAGAGCCCAGTAAGCAAATGAAACGGCTTGACCATGTTTGAAATTCTCTAGACTTTGTCAAATGTTTGAACAGAATGAGAAACTCCATTTGTTTATTTGATTAACATCCCCAAATCAGGTTGTGCCTTGTTAATTTCCCTGTGGATAATGCTATACTTGGCAGACACACCTTTGGGATGGTTGTCTTTTTCCTTTCCTAGACCTGTTCTATTTCTGCTTTTCTTTGTGTAAATGCGTGTACTGGCTTTGTGAAATCCCTGTAGCAAGTTGTGAATGATGTATGAAGCGAAAAGTCTTTACGCAGGGCACAGTAGGAATACAGAAAGTGCTGTGCAGTCACTGCTGGGCTGAGTTTTTGACAGTGGACTGGAGTCAGAGATATCCTGCATTCATCCTACACTGCCTCAGAATCCCAGGAGCTCTCAACTGGTGGCAAGGGGCACATTCCTGCAGAAAGGCAGAGAGATGAGTTTATTGACCTCCAAAAGTTCTTTTTGGCACTGTGATTCTGCTTTCACTACAGGTGGGGTTTTTCCCTGTAATTTTAACAAAGAAATAAGAAGAGGAATCCACAGTCTGAGTCCAGAGTGTAAAAAATTAGCCCATCCCCGAGCCTGTGACAGGGGAAGGAGGTTGGCAATTGTCAACACTCAGCAGGCTGATATCACTCGGAGAGGATATGTCTCTTCACCTTGGCTTGAGAGAGAATTTGTTATTCCCTGAGGAGTCAGGAAAAGAGCTAGCCTTGTGATTTATGCAGTATTTTCCTTTCAGAGAATCAGAAGTCTCTGAGAATTATCGTAGTTTCTGTGAGCTGAGTGTCACATTCATGCATGGTCTGACATTCTACCATGTTTCAAAACTAGATGCTCAATCATCCAGCATCTGTTGGACCTTATACAATCAACTAGACATTATCCAGTGTCAAGTTATGGACTCATGGATTAACTGATTCAGGTACAGCTGGGATGTAGGATACACATCCACAGGAGAGGGAAGCGGAATAATTAGGCACTGGCTACTTATTGCTAATTGTAACTTCCTTGAAGGTGGACAGAGGAGATTAACAGAGCAGCTCTGGTTGTAAAGAGTGGAAGCAGAAGGGGCAGAGGCCTCCCACTCAGCCTCTTACTCATTTCTTTCTCCTAACAGGAAGCTCTGGAATTTATAGACATCTGAATCCTCTCCTCTGGGTAGGGGTAGGAGAAGAACTAAGCCACTCTTTGTTTAAGCACCATTTGGGGATGAGCATGTTGTAGATCATGCTGCTCGTTTGTAACAAGAATGACAATGCCAAATAACGGAGAAATAATTCTAGCTTCATTTTTATGCTTGACTTTTTGTTACTCTTCCTCTCCTACACTAATCTTACTGACCCAGTTCAAGGAGAGCTGCCTACTTTACCTCTCATGTCTCAAAGGGGACATTCAAATAGACTCACCGACTCCGCAAATCTCCCCTTTTCCCAGAATCCACAGGCATACACGATTAAGTTTTAGACATTCCATTTAGACTGTCTTAGATTCATAACTAAAGTAAGAACAAACCTGTGGCCTGCCGGTCTCAGCCTTTTACTTGAATTACCACACCCCGAGCTCTCATTCACAATGTGGGGGCCAGCAAACCTAGGGGAGACCCATGAGGGAGCGAGAGACCCCACAGAAAGCCAGGTTAAAGACACGGAGGGTGGGTCCTTTCATCCTGAGGAGGAGAAAGGAGGGACATGGAAATGGTTTGCAAGGACAAGAAAAGAGCCTAGAGAGAACGGGGAGCAGTTGGGTGGGAAACGGGTCTGGAAAGAAGGAATGACCTGAATATACCATGAGGGCCATTTGTCCGAGAGCCATTATAAGTCATTCTCCTAACTCTTGGCAGCTCTTGCCTTTGCTATGGAGGCATTTCGTTTTATTACTTATGTCACTTATTTCGGGTACTTAAAATAACAGAAGGTTCTGAAAGGGAGAATACCTTGTAGAACAGTTGGGGTAGGGTGTTTAGAGGACCTTGCTCATTGTTGGCTGTGGTTTAGAGCAGAGAGCAGGTATCACTTAAAGCTCTAGCTAGTTTGATGAGTCTGTTTTGGGAAAATCGGTTCTTTCTATTCATATGTGATTTTCTGTGTTGGGGTAAAATGTTATTATGACATTTCAA
The DNA here is from genome assembly GCA_004024745.2 of Catagonus wagneri. Lineage (NCBI taxonomy): Eukaryota > Metazoa > Chordata > Mammalia > Artiodactyla > Tayassuidae > Catagonus > Catagonus wagneri. The sequence goes on from PVHT020000175.1 coordinate 94,190, forward strand.
GCTCCCATCTCATAATTTTTCTCGTCCCAAGCCATTTGCCCATGTTTCCTTTCCAAATGAAATTTGGTGCCTGCATTTCTTGCATATGCCTCTGGAATTGTATTTCCTATTTTCTCCATTTCTCTTGATGACCATTAAGTGCTCATTTATCCATCCATTGCCTGCCAACATTCCAGCCCTGAAATGCAGAAGCCAAAATGGTGAAAGTGCGGGGGTGATAGAAGCGCCTGCCATTTAAGTGAAAACAATCTATTTAACTCCAAGGGGAAGAGCCCACTTTGGTCCCATATATATATATATATACCTAGGAATATATATATATATATATATATATATATATATATATATATATATATGAGTATATATTCCTAGTGAGACTTTTCCCTTATTTTAAGTAGCCTGAAAATAACTGGTCCAAGAAATAAAATGAAACCTTACTGTATCAAAAGCAAGAGCCTTAAGCAAAAGGTGGTAGCAAACCCTGAGACTCTAAGGTTCGTCTGAACTCAAAATTCAGCAGGGTTCTATCACTCAGCATGTCACAGAAATCTGAACTGGATTTTACAAAAAATGACTGTGGGCTCTGGGTCCATTAGGAGCATATTAAACCATTGAGGTACAAAACATTTTTCTCTCTAGTAGTAAAGATCAAACAGGATCCCGAATGCAAATTCACTCCATCTTTTCACCAGTAGATCATTTCCAACCTCTTAGACAATGCACGAGGAAGCAGTTGAAAGCACCCCATCCTTAGGAACAGTCTTGTCTTGACGACAAGGATAGGCCTGTCATAATGCCGCTGCTTGGGCTCATCAGTGACAGCACAGGCAACACACTTCACATTTATTTCTAACCTCACTGTCAAAACATTCAATGTGGAAATCCCATCCTCCGAAGAGTGCTACTTGATGGAGGCGCAACCTGTTCATTCCCGGGGCGGCGAAGAGATGGCACCAGTCCATGCCATGGGAGATTGCTGAGCGCTCCTCCAAGCTCCACACCAGCCCTCAGTGATTTCCTACAGATATTTACTTTCACACATAGCATATAGAACATTAAAAGGGTTTTGAAAAGTCCCTCAGTTTTTTTTCACTTCTGAAGGATTATTAACTTCAAAGTCTGAAGAAATGTCGCCTTTCTATCTTTGGAAATGCCAGGAGCCTTTGCATATCCCTACCACAGTACCAAGCAACCCCCAGCAGAGAAGAACGATTACTGCCTCGGTGGTGAGAGGATGGCTTTTGATCTCTTAACATATTGGAAATTACTTAAAGGTAAGCCATCTGCTAGCTGAGGAACAAAAACAGATTACATCACACCCTGCTAGAAAGATTGTGTTAAATCCTGTATATCAAGGCTTTTAATAATTCTATATTAAGTCAGCTAATAGGATTAGGTACACATCTTCTTTAGGCTTATTTCCTCAACTATTAAAAAAAAACTTTTTGTGTGCGTTTGACGATCCGCAAAATTCAAGAGTATTCCACTGTGCGTAAAAAGGATTCTTTCAAGAGGAAGTGTCTCTTCAGAACACCACTGCTCTCTGCAGCAATGTGCCGCAGAAGAGCCTTTCCAGAGCAGTTTGTAGGGGGAGGGGAACCAGTGCCCTTCAGAGGTTGCTAATATGATTTATTGCCTGAGCGTTGCAAACCTGAACACAGGAGCTTCACACCCGCATTGCACTTCTTCAACAAGTTACCAGTCACGGGTGGGATCCAGGCAGGTGGGGAAGTTGAGAATGCCTGGTTCCCTCAGTAACAGCATGAACGGTAACCATGGTCGACAGTTTCCCATGAAGTTGGTGTGGCACAGCATTTGGGGTTGATGAGGAATAAGCCTTGATTAATAAGCGCTTATAGCATCTGCAAGACTGGACAGTCTTAGCTTTGAAAAAGCATCATGCTAAAATTACACCGTGTTGCTGTCATAGACACTGTCCTCCCCATCTATGGTAAGCTCTAGGTCATGGGAATATCACGATATATTCACTTGATTACACATGGGGGATAAAAAGAAAGAATTTTCTTTATTCTTTGCCCCTTCTTTCATTAATTTCTTTAGTGTTATTCTACAATCCCAAAGCATTAAATATGCACATGATATAAATTAACCTCCACTCATTGCTTCTAAATCTTTTATAAGAGTTTCATTTACTGGAGTTCCCGTCGTGGCTCAGTGGTTAACAAATCCGACTAGGAACCATGAGGTTGTGGGTTCGATCCCTGGCCTTGCTCAGTGGGTTAAGGATCAGGCGTTGCCATGAGCTGTGGTGTAGGTTGCAGACGCGGCTCAGATCCTGCATTGCTGTGGCTGTGGCGAAGGCCAGCAGCTACAGCTCCTGTTAGACCCCTCGCCCGGGAACCTCCATATTCCGTGGGTGCGGCCCTAGATAAGGCAAAAAGACCAAAAAAAAAAAAAGTTCCATTTACTCACTCTGGGATACTAAATATTGAATAAAATTTTAGTAGGGATAACAAACACTTTATCTCTCAAGGGTCCTTGAATTAATACTTTAAAACAAACAAAAAAGGTCTCAGGTCATCTGAGATAAGGTAATTCTTATCCTGGTGACAACAGAGTATTCAAATAGACATTGAGAGCCAAATAAAATGTAAGAGTAAGCATATTTAGAAACCAGCGTTATGTGTTTGTGTACTGAAAGCACTTGGGAAGTTTTGTTTTTGGTTTTGTTTTAATTGAGGTATACTTGACTTACAGTGTTGTGTTAGGTTTTTTGTTTGTTTGTTTTTTGCTTTTTTTTTTGTTTTGTTTTTGTTTTTGTCTTTTTAGGGCTGCATCCTTGACATATGGAAGTTCCCAAAGCAGGAGTCAAATCAGAGCTGTAGCCACCAGCCTACATCACAACCACAGTCATGCCAGATCTGATCCACATCTGTGACCTATACCACAGCTCAGAGCAATGCTGGATCCTTTTCCCACTATGCCAGGCCAGGGATCAAGCCTGCATCCTCATGGATACTAGTCAGATTTGTTTCCACTGAGCCATGATGGGAACGCCTGTGTTAGGTTTTGGTTACAGCAAAGTGATTCAGTTATATACATATATTTTTTCAGACTCTTTTCCATTATAGGTTTCACAAGGTATTGAATATAGGTCTCTGTGCCATACAGTAGGTCCTTATTACCTATTTTATATATAGTAGTATGAATCTGTTAATCCCAAACTCCTAGTTTATCCTCCCCCCCTTTCCTTTTGGGTAACCATAAGTTTGTTTTTATGTCTATGAGTCTGTTTCTGTTTTGTAAATAAGTTCATTTATATCATTTTTTAGATGTCATTATGTAAGTGATATATTAGTCTTGCTTTGTCTGACTTATTTACTTAGTATGATAATCTCTAGGTCCTTCTATTTTGCTGCAAATGACATTATTTCATTCTTTTTTATGGCTGAATAACATTGCATTGCATGTATATATACAACATCTTATCTATCTATTCATCTGTTGATGGACACTTAGGTTGCTTCCGTATCTTGGCTATTGTAAATAACGTTGCTGTGAACATTGGGGTGCATGTATCTTTTTGAATTAGAATTTTGATCTTTTCTAGATACATGCCCAGGAGTGGGATTTCTGGTTCATATAGTAACGTTATTTTTAGTTTTTTAAGGAGCCTCCGTACTATTCTCTATAGTGGTTGTACCAATTTACATTCCCACCAACAGTGTAGGAAGGTTCCCTTTTATCCACACCCTCACTGCATTTATTATTTGTAGACTTTTTGATAATGGCCATTCTGACTGGTGTGAAGTGATAGCTCACTGAGATTTTCACTTTGCATTTCTCTAGAGTTAGCAGTTTGAAGCGTCTTTCATGTGTCTGTTGGCCATTTGCATGTCTTCTTTGGACAAATGTCTGTTTAAATCTTCTGCCCAGTTTTTGATTGGGTTGATTGCTCTTTTGAAATTGAACTATATGAGCTGTTTGGTATGTTTTGGAAATTAAACCCTTGTCAGTCACAACATTTACAAGCATTTTCTCCCATTCTGTAGGTTGTCTTTTTGTTTTGTTTGTGATTTTCTTTGCTGTGCAAAAGCTTATAAATTTGATTAGGTCCCATTGGTTTATTTCTGTTTTTATTTCTACTGCCTTGGGAGACAGACCTAAGAAAACATTGCTATGATTTGTGTCAGAGAATAAAACATTGCCTTTATCCTCTTCTAGGAGTATTATGGTGTCTTGTCTAATATTTGAGTCTTTAAGCCATTTTGAGTTTATTTTTCTTTATGGTGTGAAGGAATGTTCTAACTTCATTGATTTACATGCGACTGTCCAGCTTTCCTAGCACCGCTTGCTGAAAAGACTGTCTATCACATGACTTGATAGAGATTATGACTCAAATATCATAGTGAATCAATTTCTATTGTTTGTTGTTGCTGTTACTAATTCAGTCATGCTCTATGGCAGCAGTTTTAATCATATTTACTTACCACTCCAAAAATGTGCATTAATTCTTCTCTACAACACACCTTCTGGTAATATGAAGAATTTGATTAAAGTCTACCCTTGCTAATCAAGATTCCTGAGAGTGAATCAGTAGCCATGTTGCATAATGGAAAGAGCAGAGAGGATCCTACGCTGATTTACTATCTCAGACTTCATTTTTAGGCAAGTTACTTATTCCTTCTGAGACTCAGTTTCCTTACATAAAAAGTGAGAATAATAACACCTGCCTTGCAGAGTTCTAGATATAGCTATATATAAACAAAAGAACCAAAAAACAGTAGAATATCAAAGATAGTAGGCACTGAATAAACGGTAGTCACTATCATCATCATTAATAATAATGATTGATCATTTATAGTCCTAGCATTCACAATAAAAATGATAAACATTGTGCAGTTTTGCTTCCTATTAGATGTGTTAACATAAGAAAGCTTAACATCAGGGGCAATACCCTAACAAAATCTTAATTGGAGTACAAGTTTTTCCATCCCCCTGCTGTCATCTGAGTCCCTGTTGAGTACACACAACCCAGGGGACAGATGACTATCCATCAGAAGCTATATTAGCTAAAAGCTCGAGCTGCCACTTTCCCCTCTGTTTGTATTAAATTGAGTCAGTCTGCCTTCAGCTTCCACAAAGGTAAACAGCCAGCAAACCAATGAAGCTGTTACAACTCAGTCCCACACAGATTTATTAAAGGATCTTATCTATCTCAATACCTACCAGCAGGTGTGCAACATTAGAATATGTACTTGGAATTCACTGCTGTCTTGAATTAGTGACCTTGGCTTAGAAATAACATATTTTTATATCAGAACAGCAGAAACCTTTCTTTTCTCTCTTTCCTGATGCATAACTTTCTAAAAGACAAAAGTGGCCTTCAGCTAATACAGATAAATTTCCATTCAGCTTCAGTCACCATTTAATTACTGTTGACTGCTTTAACCTTTCTCACTTTCTTTATGACTTATGTTTCTTCCCACTCTACTGCCATTTAATTTATTCAGTGACATAATCAAACTTAAAATTATGTGATAAAGTTTCATATCATGTTTCACATCTCATATTTTTTATTGTGTTGAATTTCTTTAGAAACAAATTGAGAAAAATTTTAATGAGCTTTTACTTAATTTCTATATTTGCTTCTTAGATCTTGATTCATTAAAAGAACACTCTCTGATATCCTCCATTACACGTTTCAGAGTGATGGACTGCCCTTTAACAGCCCTATAGTATTTACCTGTATAGAAATGGACTGTATGCTAATTTACATATTAAAAAAAAACTAAACCTTAAAGTGGAAAGCAACCACTAATAGAGCAAAAGGGGTTATCAGAATGCTACAGGAGCAGGAATTATCTTCTTCCTGAGTACTCATTTCTGTCATCACTGATCTAAGCATGAAGATGTAGAGGGAGGACCTGGAACTTTAGAGTTAGACACATCCTAGGTCAAAACCTGGCCCTAAAACTCATAAGCTGTATGTCCTTTGGCAAAATCCTTGACTTATCTGAACCTGTCTCCTTCCCTGGAAAATAAAAACAGCTTTTCTCTCTCTCAAGAGCATTATGATAATTAAATAAAATAAAATATGTAAAGTGTCTGGCATATTCATTCTCTCCCAGCAAGTTAGTGATTTGGACCTACTAGCAGGACAGCAGCGTATGCTTGGATTTTGAAAGGGGAACCTGAGGCAAAGGCTTCTGTACTGCTCCTTTGCCAGCTTTCTGAGCGCTGGTGTGAGGGATCTGGGGAGTGATTCAGGGAAGGAAGGAGAGCCTATCCAGTACACGTAATTAAGAGCTGCCAGTGAGGTATAATTCCTGATACTGGCCATAATCCTTGCTTGTTGTATTCTATAGCAGCAGTGGTAGCTCCACATAGTAATCAGGTTGATGACCATTGTCTAGATAATAACTCCCTTCTTTGCCTGCTGGTCCACTGTCATGAAGAGTCACAACGTATTAGGTAAAGGTTCAACTTCAATGGAGCCCTTTCTATGTACCTGATAGTTGTGCCCCTCCCCCTTATCCATCACCCAGTGGAAACCAGAACCTTAAGTGTGTGGAGACAAATTTCACAAGTGAGTTGCTACCCCTGCAATGTGAATGTAAGCTGCCTTTGATCCTTCCTCTTTAGGGACGTTGAGAAGAGCATATTCACCAGCTTGTCTCCAAGCTGATGCAATTGAGGGCCTTTTAATCTATCTTTTTATAAGAAAGATAACACATCTGGCAGAGTAGATGGGACAGAGTCTGACACCTAGCCATGTTTATGGTAGTTTTACATCATCTATCACGATCCCTTAGGACTTTTCAGGGCCAGAAAGGTAAATTGAACCAGGGATATGATGAAAACCATCACATTTGTATCCTTCAAGTCGGATAGTGGCACCAGGCTCAGCAGTTCCTCCTGGGATGCAGCATTGCTTTTGATTTAGGGTTTTGGCCAGGGATAGAGGCAGATCCTACTTGGCCCTTTGTACCACGATGGCCTTTACATCACAGATCTTGGAAGCAGTGTGAGGATTCTTTCAGCTGATAAATGTATTTATCCCATGGTACAGACCCATCTTGAGACTTATGATACACTCAGAGTATGAGACATAACCTCAAGATGGGTCTGTGAATACTTGAGACCCACTGTGAGACAATCTTGGACCAAAACTTTTATTATCGTGGTTCTCAGATGAGCTTCTACTCTCACTGGAGGTCCTTGATGGCATTTCATGTCTTTGGTTTCATTTCAGTCCCACCTCTTTATCTAACAGACTTTAAAAGGCCTGGATTTTCCCTTTCAATAGGGCACAGTTACTCTTAACAACTGGCCCCAAGTACGTTCAGAGGTAGAATCAGAGGATGATTTCCTGTATGTAATTGCAGTGACATTGAAGGGTTCTTCCTCAGGAGATCCTGGCCTTCCTACCAGTTGTTGTACTCTAGGTCTGTGAACTGACTTAGATCTGGAAACTGGGTGATGGACTGTGCTTTTCTTCCCAGAGTAGTTGATGTTAGTATTCTCTTTTACCGAACTTCTAGGCACATATCAATAGATGGTTAGGACTAGCTCCAGGTGTTCTTTGTAGGATATTCTGTTTGAGTCCTGGGTACCCCATGTCAGTGAATTTTCCTCTGTCTAGCCTCATATTCTGACCTTCTCACTCCAGTTCAAGACTCTCAAGCTCCATTCTCACATGCGTTGCTTCTATTTGTACCAGGTCATATTAGCAACATGCTGCGGTTGCTAATTCTTGTGGTATGTAAGCCAGTTCCTCCAGGATAAGTGCTTGGGTTGGTCTCTGACTTCTCCTTGATCAACAGTTTATAAGCAATGAGGGATACTGGGGACTGTTAAGGAGAAAGATTATTTTACGAGGCACCTGCCTTAGGGGAAGTCCTTGAATAGTCTTCAGGCAGGCAGCCACTTCTGTCCTCAGGCAAACGTCCTAAAGGATTTGGTGGTAACTCAAGATTCTCGGGCTGGTTCATCCAAATATTTTCATCTGTTCCTTTCTTTCCAAGGTCCTGACTTGGATACAGGAGATTTGTGAGGCTACATATTCCCTCCCCTTTGTAGTTCTGCCACCTTTGCGGTTAGATCTAGGGCTTGATTTTTAGCACAGTCTCCCTCTGTGTTTCCAGGAGAAGACCATTTCCATTGAAGCTGTTATGTAGGATTTCCAGTTTTTCTAGCTTGGCTTAAGTTGACAATTGGCCTCCTTGAGTCTCTTATTTTCTAAGGCTTCCAGTTACTGTTAACAGCAGTCGTCTCTGTTCCTCACAATTTCTGTCATTCTCATTTTATTCATGCTTTTAGCAGCCATGGCCCCCTCATTTACCACCTGCCTCTCAGCCCAGTGAAATTTAGCCCAGGTGAAAGTCTTAGTTATTATAATGCCACTACATGCCAAGGGTTATCATCAGCATACCTTCTGCTAGCAATGGGGAATTTTAAACTCAGATCCAAAATATCCTCCTGAAGGGCTGCTTTCTGGATCATTCTGGTATCAATTATTTTAGCCTTGGTTCCCCAGAAAGACTCAATGGAACCAGAGTCTTACATCATACTACTTAATTAGGGCATATAATTCAGAATGAGGCATATTTAGAAGGATGGAGGGAAACACAAGAATGCTAATCATCCTGGCTAAGGTCAACTGTTGCTGTATGTTATAAGACCATCCTTTGAGAACCCAAACAACTGCTTCTCAGGACTATTTCTCTAGGGGGTAAAGGGCAAATAAATACATGGACTCCTGTCACCCTTGGTCAAATTTTCATCTCCTTGGCGTTCCGTCTCCCATGCATTTCCAGGTTGTATTTCCATGAGTGCCTAGCAGTGTCTTGTGGCATTCTGTCTAAACATGGGGACCCTTTGGAAGAAGGTGCAAAGTCAGGGCACATAGTGCATCACTGTCAGGTTGAGCCTGGATGAATTTTATGAGAAATATGCAGAACTAGTCAACACAGCAGTGGCTGGAATTAGAGACAGGAAAGATGGAAAGAATTGGAAGTGATGCATATCAGATATCTGATACAAGGGTGTTTCCAGCTTCCTGCGGTAAGAAATTACTTAACATTATAGAAACACACTCCTTATTTATATGTCACTTCAAACAAACAAATTAACAAAGAAAACAGCTAAAGAAAACATAATTAAAGTCTGAAGAGCTCACTCAGTTTTCTCTTCAAAAATAATCTGGTTATGGAGTATGTGATAGTCATGTCTCATTTTAGTCTCATATCAGGGCAAGAACTATTAGTCCCTTATGAAGAAACCTAAAGCTGAGAGAGGCTGTGTATTACAGAGTTAATATTGCAAGTAAGTCACAGATCTGGAGCCATAATCTAATTTATTTTCCTGGAAGGTGCTTTTTGTCCGTGCACTGTATAGCCAATTTGTCTTTGTTCTCCCTCTAGAAATTCTCTTTCTCATGACTTTTGCCTTTGTAAATATGCTACTGTAAGACTTATTCATACATCAAAATGAGTCTGGAAAGTAGGCCTCTAAAATAAGTTGGACTTTAAAACATTTTACTTCTTTAAAACATTTCAGTTTTATCTTCCTCAGTTTGTTCACGTTTCTTGTTTATTTTCATGGAAGAAGATACTTGAGTGAAGGTGACAAATCAGGATGGGTCAGACAAAATGGTGGCACCACATCTACCGTGTATGACAGCAAGTCCTGTCCTGCTGTTTGTATTCATCTCATCCCTTCTGATAGTTTTATACATTACTCCAAAGTCCTGTTCAAGAAAAGGCCTGGACTTCCCATTGTGGCTCGGCAGGTTAAGAACCTGAGAGAATGTATGTTGGATCCCTGGCCTCACTCAGTGGGTTAAGGATCCGGTGTTGCTGCAGCTGAGGCATAAGTTGCGGATGTGGCTCAGATCTGGTATTGCTGTGGCTGTGGTGTAGGCTGGCAACTGTAGCTCCAATTTGACCCCTGGCTTGGGAACTTCCATATGCTGCAGGTGCAGCCCTAAAAAGACCAAAAAAAAAAAAAAAAAAAAAGGAAAAAAGAGGACCATGCCAGAAATTCGCTGGTGACCCTGTGCTGTGACACAGGTACAATCTCTGGCCCAGGAACTTTAGCATACTGAGGGCACAGCCAAAATTTTAAAAAAGAGAGGGAGGGTGGAAGAAGAAGAGGACTGTGCCATCTATACCTGTGTTTTTTTTCTCAGCCTATGGGTAGTTGCCCACACGTAGACGCTGCTCCATATAACATTGTTGAAGGAGTACATAAAAAGTTCCTCCCCAAACACATGAATGAGCATGCAGATGGAAATAAGATGCACCTAATAGGATCACTATAAGAAATAAAGATGTGAGAGGAATACAACTAAAACACTTAGCTCATCATCTGGCATATAGTAAGTGCTCAATTAATAGAAGCTATTAGCGACTGTAAGCTGGAATCACTTCCCAGTGCCCTCAGTGACTGCATTTGAGAAATGACCCATAATCAACAGCTTCTCTGAAAACATATGGTAGTGAGAAGAGCACATTCCTAGAATTTCTTTGAATTTTTCAAGTCTCATTATCTTTTTCTTCTTATGAAAAAAGAGGTCCACATTCCTTTAAGACTTGTAGTTACTGTTCGGCTCAAACCACAGAGGACATTTAAGTGAGTATTCCTTCTTCATATTTCCCCAAAGGATCAGTCCTTCTTTGGAATAAATGCTAGACTCCAGCTAAGAAACCATATTCAGATTGGCCTACCCTCTCTTTATCTTAAACTGGCAGTATGTGAAAAAGCCATATAGGCTTTCACTGCAGTATGAATAATTTTCTTAAAGAGAAGAGCAATAAGAGGACCAAGTCAGCATTGCTCAGCAACGTCTTTAGTAATAGTCCTTTGTAACATTGTTCCTAAAGCAGCCTGTGCAAACAGAATTCACCCCTTGAGCCAACCATTTCCTCCTTAGGGCTGTATCTCTCCTGCAGTCCACATGTATGAAGACTGAATCAGACTCATGATGATCTGGTATGTCTAAAACATAGGCAAATATAGATTTATACATAATGCTTATATAAAATACTTCTAGATATGTATGTACATGTATCTGGTACATATGCATATATTATATATGCCTTTCTATATATGGAGAAGCTTGGTCTTATAATTTGCTTGCAGCAAGTTCTTATCTACCCTTAGGTCTAGTGATTAAACAATTAAGTGTCATTTATGATAATTACACATTACAACAAGGTAGTAAGTGGGCATTACCTCACTTGAGAAATATGTTCTCTTTTAGAGCCAGCACAACTGCTAGCCAAAGCCAGGAAGCGTTAGTGCTCAGTGCACACCTCACTTAGCGTCCTTGAGACAGACTGCAAGTCTCTAGTTCTTGTGCCAGAGATGGGAAAGGCCCCACACTCAGTTCGGGCCAGTGGAGCTCAGTGGCTCACTCTGGAATGTTCTCACCTCTTTACTAATTTCACTTATCAGTGGTTCAGGAGACACTAATTCCTGTGCCACTCTTGACAACTAAGGGGAGGGTGTGTATTTGCCCATTTCTTCCACACACATTAAAAAGGAGTCTTCATTTATCTTAAACCCTATACTGTGGAATATTAAGATTATTGGGCTTAAATTAGAGGAAGGCGTATCCTTGTCTTCTTAACTGCTCATCCTACACCAAGCTTAAAGGTACTTCATGAACCTCAGCTTTAGAACTTTAGGAGTTCAGGGCTGCACTGGCCTATAGCTCCTGAGAGGAGAGGAAGTGAGGGGCTACCCTTGAGCCCATCTCACTAACCCTTTCTCTGCTGTGTGCTAATCCAGCCTTGCCTGCAGCTGTGACTGATCAGGGTGAGATGCCTTCCTTGCAGGACAGGAGAAGAAACAGAAGGGTTGAAAACATCTCAGCAAGATCACACACTCCACTTGGCTAGCACGAAGGCAGAAGTTTTCACATTTGTTACTTTAATGGATAAAGTCATCGAAAGTCTGTAGAAAAATGATAATACCCGGGGAGGTTGGTCATCATACCATTAATAGTTGCTGCTGCATTGATGAATTATAATACGTAATAATAGCACTTGTTGATTGGGCCATCATTATTTATAATACAGTGTTTTGCGTATCGTGGTTTGACTTTAAAACAATTACTCTTTTTTCACTTTTTAAAGTTTTATTGAGGTATAGTTGATTTGCAATGTTGTGATAATTTCCGCTGTACAACAAAGTTATAATTATACATGTACACACATCTATTCTCTTTCAGATTCTTTTCCCACATAGATTACCACAGAATATTGGCCGGAGTTCTCTGTGCTACACAGCAGGTACCAGTTGGTCAATCATTCCATATACTTCAGTGTTTAAAGCAACTTTTTAAGGGCTGTACTATACCTGCCCATGTGACATTATCACGTGCTAGTGTAGTAAATATCTTACTAGTTATCTACAAGATCTTGAGGAAAAGGAACACAGAATACTAAATTTTGTTAAGATAGATGGTCTGGCAAGATACAGAGTTTAAGTAAAGGAAGTAGGGTGACATTTCCGAGAGGAATTGTTGATAGAGGTCAGACAATGATCAGATATTACAGTGAGGGTGCCATTGGCCCTTCAGGGACAAAAATGATGAGGGGGTACCCAAGAAATAAGATATGAAGATGAAAAATCTTCATATACAGAAATCACCCAGGTTGCAGTTTTTCTTCTACAAGTTTCGAGGTTCAGTTTGAAGCCCTGGCCTGAACCTGCGTTGGGAAGAAGAACAGCACTGGGATGCTAACCATTTTTCTGTTGGTTCTGGTAGTGTTAGTGATAGCAGATGGGATTGTTTTATAAAACACTTTCATAATCAGTGCCAATCAGTGCAAATATTCTAAGGTTACAAAGATCCCCTTAAGGGCGCCTGCCAAGTCACAGTCAGAGGCAGTCACAGATACTGGGAACCTTGTGTTACACCTCTTTGTGTAGTTAGGGTACAAAAAGAGCTTGAGGAAAACTTGGGACATGTCTTGGAAATGCAGAATTCTTAAACAGACCTTTTAATCTCTAAAAACCATCATGCTTTCTACAACATTGTTTCCACTCCAGAATGAAAGTGTTGTGAGTGCCATGCTCCCATAATCCTGTGACTGTTGATGACCAGCATCAACATCAGCTGACGGAAACTGCCAGAGAGTCAAATATTGCCGGTCATGGATTGGTTGACAATTAAATACCGTAGAACTCAGTCTTTGCCCTTTCCCTGTTGACAGTAATAGAACCCAGAACCAGGAAGATGTCTGTCTTCCTCTGCTGTGAAACGAGAACTTTGGAGGATGGATCTCTTACCTGACTCCTCTAGAAAGAGCTGAGAAACAGGGCTATGGTAGGAATATGTAGGAAATGGTGTAGAGGTGTTGGTGTCTGCAGGGGGCATGGAAATTCCTACTTGATCCTTTGCAGACTGAGGCAGTTTGGTTTGAGAGAACCAGGATTTTTAAAATGCCTTTCTGGAGCCAAAACATACCAAATTCCAAATGTGAAATCATAAGATTTGAATTCTCTTTCTCTCTCCCCCGCCCCCCCATCTCTCTCTCTTTAAAGCTTATGTCATGTAAACGGATATAGCTGGACCTTTTGTTTTTCAACAATTCCCATCAACATTCAGAAAGAATTTAAAGCTGACCAGTTGGACAAGGGAAAAGGAGAGGGGAAATTGATGGTGGGAGAGATATAAGTGAAGGAAGACAAGCCCTGCTACAAGTTCACAGTCTAGAGCCCCAGGTTAATAGACCCATTAATACTAAAAGAAAGTCCCACTTCTGAATCAAGTCAGGTGAAGACACTCCTCAGTTGCTCATTTTCAGTTTAAATCCAAAGCAACTAAGCCAGGTACTTGAAAATTGTTTTTTTCAAAGCACTTATTTTTAATGTCCAACTGACACAATATTCCATGACTCAAAACGACTGAAAAATTAACGTTAGGTTGTCAGTTTGGGGCTGGACTCAAAGGATGGTGGCACTGAGCTTCCCTGTAATTCTATTCAGTATCAAAGTTATCACATGGAGACAGTTGTTTAATTTGATTCTCGTTCTAAGCATGGTGTAAGATTTCCCTCAGGAGAATCAAATGGGAAAACTCTGGGTAGTTCCTCGGGAGCCCTGGGCTCAGAGCTGTTTCCATATGGTCCTCAAGTTTCCTCGTCTGTAAAATGAGACAAGAATAACTTCCCTGAGGTCCCTTTCCAACTCTGATTTTCATCCCAGTTAACTTTTTTTTTTTAAACATGCAGTGCTTAAAAATGATTGTAGTATATTACGTGGAATCTCTGTGGCATCACTTCTCAAGACGCTTAAAACGTAGTTCCTCATTCATTGCTGCCAGGTAGAAAAACAGATAAGTCTAACCACATAACCCCGGTTCAGAGAGTGAAGGTTAGAACCAGAACATGTTCCCATGTGACAGAGAAATAAGAGAAGGAGGCCATACCAAAATGCTAAGCAGCTCAGTGTTAGTACTGGGCAAAACCAAATTTGGGAGAGCCTGTCTTTGGCCTCTCTTCAGATCCCACTTCCTGCTTGTTCTTTGTTCTCTACAGAAAGGTTATTGTTCTCAGTTTCAGCACTGATTTAAAACAAAAAGTCCCAGAGACATTGTATTTGAATAGAGTCTAGAAAGTGAAAAAAAAACTTTTCATGTTCCAAAGACGGAATCTGAGCAAAGAAAAGTACTTTGAGCAGAGTCTGGCTTACCAACAACTACCACACTCTGTCTTTGTGTTTAGATTTTTTCTTCATGAATAAAATTTAAAGACAGTGATAGAAAATAAACAAAACATAAAACTCTTCCTTCCTGAGAACAGCCTCCCAGTTGGCAACTCTCTTTTCTCAGAAACCACCATGAGAAAGACTGGGTACCATGCCCAGGCCTTTCCAGCTCTTTATATGCTTTCGGCCCCATGCCTCAAAATTCTCCTAAGGTTTTCTGATTCTCTTTAACTTACTGTTTCTCCAAGGAGAAGCTATGCCCAGTGGTAACTTAAGATCTATCTGACCAGTGCAAATGTTATTAACTTCATTAATCTACTTCTAACTGCCTTGTCTACTTATGAAGGGAGCATCAAAGCCCTGGAAAATAAACTACAAATAGCCTCACAATAGTAGCAGGATGGCATTTCAAAAGAAGGCATTAAAGGAGGCTCACCAACAGTGATACTTTTTCCTAATGGTTCTGGGAGGATAATTAAGTTGTTTATCACCTTTGATGCTTAGAACCCTAACACAGGTGTTCCCTGGAAACCAATTAAAAATACTTACAGCCGGGGAGTTCCCGTCGTGGCGCAGTGGTTAACGAATCCGACTAGGAACCATGAGATTGCAGGTTCGATCCCTGCCCTTGCTCAGCGGGTTAACGATCCGGCGTTGCCGTGAGCTGTGGTGTAGGTTGCAGACGCGGCTCGGATCCTGCGTTGCTGTGGCTGCGGCGCAGGCCAGTGGCCACAGCTCCGATTAGACCCCTAGCCTGGGAACCTCCACATGCCGTGGGTGCGGCCATAAACCCGCGGCCATAAAATGACAA
>PVHT020000175.1:119883-165115 GCA_004024745.2 Catagonus wagneri
ATTCCCACCAACTGTGAAGGAGGGTTCCCTTTTCTCCACACCCTCTCCAGCTTTTGTTGTTTGTGGACTTGTTAATGATGGCCATTCTGACTGGTGTGAGGTGGTATCTCATAGTAGTTTTGATTTGCATTTCTCTAATCATCAGTGATATTGAGCATTTTTTCATGTGTTTGTTGGTCATCTGCATATCTTCTTTGGAGAAATGTCTATTCAGGTCCTTTGCCCATTTTTCAATGGGGCTGTTGGCTTTTTTGCCTTTGATGCCTTTGTATAAGGTATTTGTATATTTTAAAGATTAAGCCCTTGTCAGTTGCATCATTTGAAACTATTTTCTCCCATTCTGTAAGTTGTCTTTTTTTTTTTTTATGGTTTCCTTTGCTGTGCAAAAGCTTGTCAGTTTGATTAGGTCCCACTGCTTTATTTTTGCTTTCATTTCTGTTGCTTTGGGAGACTGACCTGAGAAAAGATTTGTAAGTTTGATATCAGAGAATGTTTTGCCTCTGTTCTCTTCTAGGAGTTTGATGTTGTATTGTCTTACATTTAAGTCTTTAAGCCTTTTTGAGTTTATTTTTGTACATGGTGTGAGGGTGTGTTCTAGTTTCATTGATTTACATGTGGTTGTCCAGTTTTCCCAGCACCACTTGCTGAAAAGACTGTATTTTCCCCATTTTATATTCTTGCCTCCTTTGTCGAAGATTATTTGACCATATGTGCCTGGGTTTATTTCTGGGTTCTCTATTCTGTTCCATTGGTCTGTCTGTCTATTTTGAGTACCAGTACCACACTGTCTTGATTACTGTAGCTTTGTAATACTTCCTGAAGTCTGGGAGAGTTATGCCTCCTGCTTTGTTTTTGTTCCTCAGGATTGCTTTGGCAATTCTGGGTCTTTTGTGGTTCCATATAAATTTTTAGATTGTTTGTTCTAGTTCTGTGAAAAATGAAGTACGTATATTCTGAATTTTTTGGATGTAACATCCT
Source organism: Catagonus wagneri (assembly GCA_004024745.2). Lineage (NCBI taxonomy): Eukaryota > Metazoa > Chordata > Mammalia > Artiodactyla > Tayassuidae > Catagonus > Catagonus wagneri. The sequence goes on from PVHT020000175.1 coordinate 120,862, forward strand.
GAAAATGCCTATTGGCATTTTTCTTTTTTCTGCCATTTTGTCTTTTTAGGGCCGCACCCGCAGCATATAGAGGTTCCCAGGCTAGGGGTCTAATTGGAGCTACAGCTGTCAGCCTGTGCCACAGCCACAGCAATGCCAGATCCAAGCCACGTCTCATCTGCGACCTACACCACAGCTCACGGCAACACCAGATCCTTAACCCACTGAGAGAGGCCAGGGATCAAACTCAGAACCTCATAGTTGCTAGTTGGATTCGTTTCCACTCTGCCAGGATGGGAACTCCAAGTCTCGCTTTTCTATGGTGTCATTTAGGATCTCTATTGCCATATTGATTTTCTGTCTGGAGGATTTGTCCATTGATGTGAGTGGGGTGTTAGTCTGCTACTATTATTGTATTCCCATCAATTCCTCCTTTTATATCTGTTAGTATTTGTAGTAGGTATCTGGGTGCTCCTGTATTAGGGGCATATATATTGATGATTGTAATATCCTCTTCTTGAATGGATCCTTTTACCATTAAATAGTGTCCTTCGTTGTCTTTTTTTATGGCTTTCATTTTAAAGTCCATTTTGTCTGATATGAGTGTTGCAACTCCTGCTTTCCTGTCTTGTCCATTAGCATGAAAAACCTTTTCCTATCCCCTCACTTTCAATCTATATGTGTCCTTTGCCCTAAAGTGAGCCTCCTGTAGACAGCAGATTGTAGGTTTTTGCTTTTTTATCCAATCTGGCACTCTTTTTCTTTTGATTGGAGCATTCAGTCCATTGACATTTAAGGTAATTATTGATAGATGTATATTTATTGCAATTTTAAACCTTGTTTTCCAGTTGATTATACGTTTCTTTTCTTCCTTTCCTTTTTTTTTTTTTTGGTTGGATGATTTCCATTTGTTTTATGCTTCAGTACTTTTCTTTTTAGTTTTTGTGAATATAATGTTTGGTTTTGATTTTGGATTGCTCTGTTTTTTAAGTATGTTAACCCCTTCCTTTATCTGCTTGCTTTAGCCTGATAGTCATATAGGCTTAAACACATTATTAAGTAAAAAAAGAAAGTCTGTATTTTCTTATTTTCCTCCCCCACATTCTATGATTTTGAAATCTTTTCTTTAACAGCTTCATGTTTAGACCTGTATGCTGGCTTACTTAAGTGATTGCTTTCCAATTGTGGTTTCCTCCATCCTATTTCTTCTTACTTCTTTTTTATTTAAAGAAGCTCTTTCAGTATTTCTTTTAGAATGGGTTTAGTATTGCTGTACTCTTTAACTTTTGTTTCTTGTAGAAATTCTTTATCTCCCCTTCTATTTTAAATGATATTCTTGCTGGATAGAGTATTCCCTGTTGCAAATTTTTTCCTTTCAGAACTTGAACTATATCTTGCCATTCCCTTCTGGCCTGTAGTGTTTCTGTAGAGAAATCAGCTGATAGACTTATGGAGGTTAATTATAACACTTAGTTTTTCTCTTGCTGCCTTTAGATCCTCTTTAATTTTGCTGTTTTTATTATAATATGTCTTGGTGTGGGCCTATTTGGGTTCAACTTGTTTGGGGCCCTCTGTGCTTCCTATATCTTGATATAAGTTTCCTTTAGATTTGGAAAGTTTTCAGCCATAATTTCTTCAAATATATTTTCAGTTCCCTTTTCTCTTTCTTCTCCTTCTGGTATTCCTATTATGCGTAGATGGCCTGCTTTATATTATCCCATAGACCTCTTATATTGCTTTCATGTTTTTTCATTTGTTTTTTGGTCTGCTTATTGGGTGACTGATTTCTATTATTTTATCTTCCAAGTAACTAATTTGTTCCTCCCCATTATTCATTCTGCTCTTTAGTGCCTTTAGCTCAGTTTGCATCTCTGCAAATGAATTTTCTAATTTTTCTAAGTTCCTTCATATATTTTCTAGTTCCTTTCTAATGGAATCTGCATTACTTTTTAGCTCTGCTCTTAATTTATTCATATTCAGTTTTAATTCCTTCAGTATTTTCACTGCCTCCGTTTTGAACTCAATGTCTGTCAGACTACAGAGGTCTGTTTCATTGTTTGCTGCTTCAGGTGAATTCTCTTTAACTGGAAATGGTTTCTGAGCTTCTTCATCTTGCTTATGTTTTTCTTTTTCTGTGGGTTTAGGGAAACCAAACTGTAGTCTTGGAGGGCTACTTCTATGCAAGAGTACCCCTTTGTGTTTTGTGCGGGGTTACTGTTTATTTTTGGGATGGGAGTTTGAATCTTTGCTGTCTCTTTCCTCAGTGTGAGCAGGCTATTATCCCCCGGGTGCTGAGTGTATTTCTGGGGAAAAGGAGGCAATGGGTAGGGCTAGCAGTCAGTGCCTGGTTGCTGGGCTCTTAACAGCAGCAAGGACCTGCAGGAAGTTGGCACAAGCTACTCCTAGTTTCAGGGCCCTGGGAGGTGGTAATGAGCCTTAGGCAGATTTACAAAGTGGCTTCTCACCACTGGTAGCCTGCACCAGAAGCGCCCCACCCTTTAACAGCCTAAGGACTCGCAGGGAGATTCCTATGGTGGTCCACCCTCATCCTCTCACCTTCCGCAACAGTGGCACCTCGCTTCTCCTGTAGGCCCAGACCTTCTCCCGGGTTCCCTCTGCCCTGGCATTCCACTACGCAGCCCATAGCACACCACTCCCCTGATTGTGGCACAGTGCTCCTTAGCCCCTTAGGCTGTCCACACACAGCCAGTCCTAGAGGACTGACCTCTGGAGCCTAAGTTTCAGTGCCCAGCCTCCACCTGAATGTCTCAAGGTGTGTGTCCAGGGTAGTGGTGCAGCTGATCTGTGTGGCTCTCGCTCTATTTTGCCCTCCTCATTCCAGCTGCTGTGCTTTTCTCGGCAACTTTGAGGTCCCTCTGTCTCAGCTGACCTCCTGGTTGTTTAGGTGGCTTCCTGGGATGTGGGTTCCTTTTCTCCTACACAACTCCCTCTCAGGAATGCTAAGATTCCTTTTCTCTCTCTCTTCTTTTCTTTTGTTCTACCTGGTTATGTCAAGAGTTTCTTGCCCTTTTTGGAGGTTTAGGTTCTTCGGCCAGCATTCAGTAGATGTTGTGTGCCAGTTGTTTTACATGTAGATGTGTTTTTTTGATGTATTTGTGGGAGAAGGTGAGCACGGCATCTTACTCCTCTGCCATCTTGATCCCTTTTCCAGATTCTCTTAAGTTGTATTTTCTTAGATTTTTGAGGAAGAAAAGAATCTCCATGGTCTTCTAGCCCACTTGTCCACTGGGTTTCCAAAATCCCTCTTTAACTTCTCCCTGGTGTGGGCTCTCAGTCTCTGGTTGAAGCTCTCCAAGGACAGGCAGCTCTTTCCTTCTTTGAACATCTCTGTCCAAAAGAACGGTCTCTGCCACACGGAGTGGACACATGTCTATACTGAAGTTCTGCCTCCTGTGACTACAGAGAATAATCCTAGTCTCTCTTGAAATCGACTCGTGCGGGGCATCTCCATCTTGTAAGCTATCCTCAAGTCTTTTCTCCTCCGAGCTGAACAGCCTGGCTTCCTTCCAGAAAACAGCTGCTTAGCTACTGCATGTATCTTGCCTTGTGGGACAAAGATGAAGTCTTCTGACTCTAGAACCTGAGCGGGCCTGTTTGTGAAAGAAATGTGAGCATTCATACCTTCTTTCCTTTGCACTTGAAGTACCTGTGCCTAGTACTTCTGCTGAGGGCGGGCACTCGGGCCATGTGCCCACTTCCTTCCCACCATCTCAGTATGCCCCGGGAGGCATCATGCTTGCTCCCTCTCTGAGGCATGAGCAAGAGTGAGGCTTGGCGTGGTGAGTGAAGATAATAACCATGCCCCAACTTATTTTTCTTTTTTTTTTTTGGTCAAAATGCTAAATTTTATTATTTTTCTTTTATAATGATTTTTATTTATTCCATTGTAGCTGGTTTACAGTGTTCTGTCAGTTTCCTCCTGTACATCAAGGTGACCCAGCTACACATACATATATACATTCTTTTTTCTCACATTATCATGCTCCATCACAAGTGACTAGACATAGTTCCCAGTGCTGTACAGCAGGATCTCATTGCTTAGCCATTCCAAAGGCAGTAGTTTGCATCTGTTAACCCCAAATCCCCAATCCATCCCACTCCTTCCCCCTCCCGCTGGCAACTACAAGTCTGTTCTCTATGTCCATGATTTTCTTATCTGGGGAAAGGTTCTAACTTCTTATTACATCACAGCCCCTGCCCTGGGAGCTCACCATTCCAAGCGTAAGGAGAATCATGTTTTTCTCTAATGTAAGGTCTTAGTTTCATTTAACTGGTTAGAATAGTTACAGTGTTTCTGAGTATGGTGCACATCATGGTGCGGGGCCGTGGTGTTCATTATCACTGGAGATGCGCATAAAGGCAGCTGGAGGAAACATGCCAGGGCTGAATAAAGCCAGGCTAGTGGGAGTTTTGTTTCTCGTTTTGTTTCAAGTTAGACTTGGAATTATGGCCCAGGGAGATTAAAGCACCTAACACATCACCTACTCCATTCCTTAACTAATGAAGGAGAAATAATTATGTAGTGTGTTCTGTTCTCTTTGGGCTCATGGGGTAAATGTTTTGATTTAGGATGGTTTGTGTAAGACTATGCTAGATGTAGTCAAACGTACTTTATGTGAGCGATCCTGTGATATATGATTCTTTGAGAAACACGCTCAGAATCATCTTGGGCTGGAGTTACCTAAGACCAGGAATTTAAAGTACTAGCCTGTAATGTTCGGTCAGCCCGATTCGCCAATGTCTTATCATCAGCCTCTCAGGCCTGATCACTTCCTGGACCCAGCTGTGCTCCCTGGCAGCAAAGCCAGGGAAGTTGTGGATAATTAAAAGGTTTCCTACCTGCCCTTTTGGGACACATTTGCACAAACTGGGTCTTCAGCTACAGGAACGAATGCCACCCCATGACCTCCAAATTCACACTTACAACAAATTAAACTCAAAGGTGTCTTTTAGGGCCTTTTTCCTTTGGTCCATTTCCTTCCCTCCCTCTCAACAAGGCATTTTGCTGGGCACTGGTGCTACAGAGTGAGCAAGGTCTGGCCTCTGCCCTGATCTCACAGTCGAGTTGGGATGAAGAATCAGCTATGAAACCCCGGTGTGTTGACTGCTGGAACAGAAGGCGTTGAGGCACCCTAGGGGCAGGCGGATGAAGGGCTAGGGTGATGAGGGTGGGATGGAAGGCTTTGGGGTAGACCTGATCCTAAAACTGGAACTGAAGAGATGAGTAGGAGTCAGCCTGACTAAAGTAAAGAAGGGTCTTGATGGCAGAGGGAACAGCCAGAGAGGTAGGAGGGATGACTTCGGAGAGCTCAGAAGGAGAGGTGACTAACAGAGCCATATGGCACAGGGTCAAGAAAGAGCAGCCCTGGACAGTATTCCCTGGCTACCAGGAGGCCTGGAGACTCTGGTCCCTGCATGCAAACCTCTGGCAGTTGAAGCATCAATTGCATAGAATTTCTTAGAGTTAGGGAAGACCTTGGAGACCCTCAAGTCCAGCTTTCCTCCCATTGTGGGAACCTTTCTATGACCTTCTGATTGGGGCCTTTCAATCTAAGCCTCATCACTTCCCAAGTCAGGGAGTCTCACCGAATCTCATAGCCAGGCCACCTTGACAAGCACTGCTAGTTAACAAGGGCTCGTTTACACAGACAATATCTGGGACCAGAAATTTGAGGACAGATAGCCTTGATTCTGTGTGCCTACCTTAACTTGAGAAGGTGGCTTTCAGAGTTCCCGCTGCGGCTCAGTGATAACGAATCTGACTCGTATCCACAAGGACCTGGTTTTGGATCCCTGGCCTCGCTCGTTGGAGTTAAGGACCCAGCATTGCCGAGCTGTGGTGTAGGTCACAGATGTGGCTTAGATCTCGTGTTGCTGTGGCTGTGGTATAGGCCGGCATCTGCAGCTCCATTTTGACTGTTAGCCTGGGAAGTTCCATATGCTGAGGGTGCAGCCCTAAAAAGACAAAAACCAAAAAACAACAACAACAAAAAACCAGAATGTGGCTTTCCCCACCTGTTGGAATTGTTTTTCCTTTCAACTTGGGCTCACAGCAATTGATAGTTACAACAGCTACCATATATTGAAATCTGTTATGTACCAGAGACTGGGACAGTGTCAGGGGCATTATGTAGAATTTCTCATTTAATCTTCCCAGCAGTGTTTTTGAGGTTCGATATACAGTTATAGTTCTTTGTTTTGGCAAAGTACAGAAACTGGTTCTGCTAACTTATGCAAAAACACAATCTATTGGAAGAATATAAGGTAGCTCATAAAATTGAAGATGTTGAAAAACTAGGCCCCAAGAAGGACAGCAGCCTGGTGACCCAGGAAATTCTGGCCTTGGGAACAAATGGACGGTCCTTTCATCATGTCATGCTCAGAAAGAATCAACTCCAACCTTTTTTTTTTTTTTAAGGGCTGCAGGTATGGCATGTGCCGGTTCCCAGGCTAGGGGTTATATTAGAACTGCAGCTGACTGCCTATGCCACAGCGACAGCAGTGCAGGATCTGAGCCACATCTGAGAACTATACCACAGCTCGTGGCAATGCTGGATCCGTAACCCGCTAAGCAGTGCCAGGGACCAAACCTGCATCCTCATGTATACTAGTTGGTTTCATTTCCTCTAAGCCATAACAGGAACTCCCTGCTCCAACCATTTTTGGTCTTTGGGTCTCCCCACTCATGTTTAAAATTCCAGGGAGGCAAAGATTGATTGTCCATGGGTAGGCAGCCTACCTTGATCGACGCGAAGACTCTGCTTGACTTGGGGGAGGGGAGGTCAAGGTGACTTTCCTAGAACAGGGACCGTGAATTCTGAATGGACATCACAGCTGTCCATTAGCACAGGTGTTAGTGTACAGGTCAGGAAACTGCAGCTCAGAGAAGCCAGGCAACTCAGCCAGATTACACAGACAATAAATGGCATGGCCAGGGTTTCCACCTAGACCCTCCTAGCTCCAAAGTCTGGTGCCCCCACTCCTTCTTGCTGTCTGTTTGCCTGAACTGCGTATGGCTACTGCACTTGGAGTCAAGCTATGCCTGGTAGTCTGAAACTGTGTTGGTCTTATATCTGTGTCAGTCTCTTAGTTCCCATCCCAGTTTTTAGGGGGCAGCTCCAGAAACATCCTCTGTTCCCTCACATGAGCCGATTTTCCTCCTAGAAAGTAGCTGTGCTTGAGCCATGTGGTTCAAGATTAGGGAATAGTGAACCACAGCCCATCTTGTTGACCTCTCCAATGTTTTGCCCTTGGGAGAAGCACACACACTCCTGTCTCCACATGCTGACCTTCCAAATATTTGAAGAGATCTATCTGTCCCTCCCAGAGCTTCTCTTCCCAGGGCTAAATATTCTCCTTACTTTAACGATTCCTCATACTGCTTTCCTGTATGACCACATGGGGACCATTTCTATATGTCAGCTAATTCCCCAAAACCTACATCAGATGAGAATCTGGCCCTGGCTGAAAAGAAACTATTTTCCCTTGCTTTCTCTTTCTGATTCATTAGATTTCATATAAACCTTTCTGATGACTACCTGCTGTTTTCCAATTCAGCAGCAACCTAATATGACTCACTAGGCAAAATTCTATTCTTCAGTCTTCGTTTATCATTTCCCACCAACCCAAGGCCCCCAAAAGCACCCTTCAGAAGCTATTGCCAATGGGCAGTATATGTCCACAAAAAAATGCCAAGTTTTTATTCCTTGCCAAGGTTCAGTTTGTATATAGTCATATGACTTTTAAAAATCAAGGTTTTGTTCAATGTAAATAACTTTAAGTTTGAACAGCTGTAATCACATCCTCCAAAGAAAATACCCTGAAAGGTGGTTGAGGGTGTTGTATGCCAGACTTTCCCCCTAAAAATCTCTTTAATTATTCTTTTCATTTTTCACAGAAGAAAGAGATTTGAAAGTTGTTTTGAGGTTTTGAGCATTTACAGGGCATTTCCTCATAAAGACATCAGTTGTGCCATTTCTGAAACAAAGTGTCTGATTTATAAACACCCATGGAACCTCGAAGTTTGAACTGAAAGAAAAGGAAAAGGAGAATTGCAAATGCAGCGGGAAAAGTTTAGGATTTTTCTGGTCTGAATCTTATAGCAAGGCAACTTGGAAGACTGGAGCTGGCACATTATAGAATTAAATAAATACTGAAAAAGTTGAACTGAATGACTCCATATCCTAGACTCAGTGTGTAATCAGCCTGGTCAAATATCCCCTTCGCTCTTGCTTTCAGAACATGATTCAAATATCACCACTTGTGATCTGCACACATGGAAAATGAACTGAACTCAAACAGTGGCACTTACTGTCTGGGCTCTGCCATCAATGAACTTGGTGTCTTTGAACAAGCACTGTCTGAATCTGAAGGCCCTTTCCATAAAACTGTTGGTCAGTGATCATCTCTCCAGAGAGAGAGCTTTATGGATGAGTCTGCTAAGAGGAAGGAACGGTTTCTATTGCTATACTGTGTTGTTGCACCTGGAACAGAGGGAGGGAGAGTCTCTCCCAGTTCTCTGCTTCATTGGACTTAGTATATGCAGGCTGAAGAGTGAATTGCTCAACAAAGCTGGTAGCATCTGTGGTCACTGGTCATCAGGTTTATGGAATGTAGAATCTTAAAATTGAAAGACCTGTTAGAAGTCATCTGGTGCAAACCTTTGGCTGATGAAAAAAATGCCTTCACAAGGCCACTGAGCAGGGGCATCTAAAATGGCGCTACTTCAATACAGAGGAGTAGGGCTCCTGTCACCTTCCAAAACAGTTCACTCCATTCTGAGATGGTTCTGAACACGATGCCCTTTCTGTATGAAACTGAAATCCACCACCTGGTGGTCTAGGGTATGCCCTCTAGAGCAGCAGAGAATAATACCTGCCCCATTTCCTAACTTTCCCATTTCTTTCTCACAAAAACTCCCAGACCCTCTATTTCCTCGGTCAGTTTTTAGTGCACACTTCATTTTGCTACAATCCCTTGCGCATAATTTGAATCGAGTCCTCCTATTGTGTGAGCATTCTAGATATGTAAAAGTCTAGAGTGGAAGCTTTATGAGGGCCAAGGCGGTGTAGCAATGCCTGACATGTTGTAGGTACTCAAAGAATATTTTCTGTGTGAATGACTTTGACTTTTCTTTAGTTGCCTTGTGTAGAACTCCAAGGAATGTCGAAAGTCCTGTCTCCTCCTAATGGATGAGAAATTGTGCCTCTTGTGTTTAATTTGAATAAAGAGAGGGTCTCTTTCTTTCAGGCAGAGACAGGTTAGACTTGCTGGAAGGCTGATAACTTATGCCTCAAATGTTAAACTATGTGGAAACCTCATTACCAGAGAATAACTTAAACACTGGCAACTTTGGCTCAACCTGTGTGATGCTGATGTTTTCCAGCACCTTTGTGGTCCATACAATTTTCTAGAATCTTTTGATAAACAAGAGAAAAAACATGTAAGTCAGCAAGAAGAGGAACTGTGGAGTTTTGCCTTGCTCGATATAAGTAATTGCCTGAAATCTCCAGAAGATCATCTCTGGCACCTGGCTACGGAGCTGAACTGAATAATTCACTAATTATTTTGTTGTGCACCCCCTAAGTGATTTTTGGGGTGAGTGGGTTTTCAAGGGACTCCAGTGGGATGAAACACAGCTGTTGAATTTTTTTTTTTTTACATTCATTTCCAAAACAAAGAGCACAAAAGTCCCATGATTTCACCTCAACATTACCCGTCTCTGTGGACAGACTCTGGCTTGTTCTTGACCAGTAGGAGACCCACCATGCCCAAATGCCATATGTGACAACACTGGGAAGTGCTGTGGATCAGCGGGCACCTCCCTTTGAGGAGAAGAAAATGATCTACTTATGGGACTTATTATCCTCCTTCCATAAAACCACTTCCAGTTTTAGTGAAATTGAGTTAATGTGAACATATTTTTCTGTGGTGCCATCTTGCACTGAGCTGTGTGTGTTTGTACTTGCGAGTGTGTGTGTGTGTGTGTGTGTGTGTGTGTGTAGACATGTGTACTTTGTTTCATTTTATACTCTCACAAAGGGCCAGAAGACTGCAGAGGGCACAGCCAATCAGTCCTCTAGTTCCTGGCAAGGAATTACAAACTGTAGGAAATCAGCTTTAAAAGCTTTTTTGGCCCCTCACATTATGATTAAGCTAAAGCTAACAAGGATCTGAGTGAGGGAGAGGAAGCAGTATACTTTCCAAGGAAACTAGCCTGAAACTATTTAGAAACGTGGTATCTACAAATTCTATTAAAAAAAGAGAAAGAGTTCTCAATACTTCCTTCTCTTCTGAAAGTTTGAAGCAACCCTCAAGCCAGTAGAATTTCAGTCAAGCTCTTCTTTGTCAGCGCTCTCCAGCATCAAGCAAAGACTCATAATCATATATGATTCTAGCTTTTAGCAAAGACCAACAGTTTATTATAGAAAAATATAAATTAAATGACAAACAACAAAATCCATTCTTGGTGATCCTGCGCTGACCTTTTCCTAAGATTATTTCTGTTGTCTTTCACTGGGAAGCAATACCTAGTGAGGGACAGGATTCTGTAAAGAAATGATTGTAATTCACAGAGAAGATTAAATGTTCACTAACAAGCTTTTCGTTTTTCCTAAACTCCCTAGACCAAAACCTCACTAGACTCTATGTCTGCAACTCCCACAGAAGGATTTCACTAAGGGCCTGGACAGTCTTCCTTCCAGTTCCCACTATTCCTAATGCTCTTGGCTGGAATTCTCCCCTGCTGAGCACCAGCAGTCTGACTCACTCCCGGGACTGGGAGGAGAAGGGCCTTCCACATTGTGAAGTTCAAGGCCTTTAAAAAAGAAGGTCAGACAGTGTAGCCAGAACTGGGGTTAAATAAAGGCCCAGGAGAAAAGGCAGAATAATTCTGGGGCACACTTCTAGATTTTCCTGAGGACGTGTTGATTTTAGTTTTCTTTTTTTGCTTTTATTCAAGTAAAAGTTTTAGTGTAAAGTGTTTATATGTCGCTTCTTGAACTTCCAAGTGATTATTGAAAAGTATGCAGTGGGAAAACTTTAATCCCAAACTATCTATCTTTCCAGCATCAGCCCAGTACAATTTTTGGTGCAGAGAGCAGAACATGCCATTGGAATGTTATTTACTTGTTGATAGGTCTGTCTCTCCTGCTCAGCTGGAAACTTTATCAAAGGCAAGAACTCTGCCCTTTGTCTTTTTATCCCCATAGTCTTGTTTAATGCCTGAAACATAGCCAGTAAGTATTTGTTGCATTAATCCATGAAAATAAATTGAAAGGATGCCCTCGGCATTAATTGTTATTACTGACGAAACCTTCCGTAGGCAAGTGAACGGCTGGCCCCACCATGGCTCTGGTAACCAATGTGTCTTTTGAGGCCCAGCGTTAAGCCCCTTTTCATATTCTCCTTCCCAGGCATGGAGCCTGAGAAGGCTTCAGTTTGATTTCCATATTTGGATCACGCTGAGTGCAGACCCAGCTCTATAATCCATTTCTTTCTGAGGCTGTTGGCATCTCTGGAGTCAGGAAGTAACATCTGCTTCAGTGAGCTGATTACCAATGAGAAAAAAGAAGTAAAGGCCAGCGTTAGGTGGAGTCTGGCTTAGCTTCAAAGCAAGCATATGGCTTGTATCTTAATGAGAGAGTTTACATATTCAGGAAAAACACATCTGAAGGGCAAATTAACTGGTTCAAGACCAAGTGCATAATGAAATGTTGCGGATTAGATTGCTCTAAGTCAATGGCATAGTGTCTTATAAGGCCTTACGTCTGTACTTCTCTCTCAGTTCTTACTGCTTCACTCTAGTTGAGGCCTTGGTTGCCCAAGCCAGGATGACTACAGTGGTTCCTCAGGTGATCTCCCTTTTGGCCGGACGTCTTTGCACCAAGTCCTGTTGCATAAACCAAAATGTTAGTTTTTTTTTTTTTTTTTTTTTTGCTGAAAAACCCTCAAGGTCCCCCCCCCATTCCTGCCATTCAAGTATTTCCACAAGGGTCTGGTCTTAATCCATATTTTCATTCTCCCTCTTGACAGAGTTCCAGTCATCCTACCAGCCAGTTCCACTCATTCATACAGAGTCTACTGATGCCTTTCTGCTGTGTTTGTTGGTCCTATTAGTCTACAAAGTCCTGTTTACATTGCATCACGTCTTCAAATTCTGGCCACCTTTGCAGGTTCACTTCAAGCCTCATCTGTTCCACAAAACCTTCTGTCATCATTTTATTCCTTAGCAGGACATCCTTCTCCAAACACTTAGAGAACTGTAGGACACTGGGAAGGAACCAGTGGGTACCTGTATTTTAAGTACCTTGCAGTCAAACATGTCCAGTAGGATAAAGATAGGTTCTTTGAAACCTCAGTGTTAGCTCACAGACTGCCCAATATGGAGACCTCCTGTGGCACAGAGGCCAGAGACTCAATCTAATGAGATAAGATTGAGACACTATCCACTTAATCCCCTTTGTCCTTCCCCGCTGTTGTCACTTTTAATCATAGAGTTCCGTCTGGAGGATGAGTAGTATCAGCCAGAGAAAGGTTTTAGTCTTAAGAGAACTTCACTCTAAAGAATGGGAAGATCCAGATGGACAGAATCTGCTCATTTGGATCTGAGTGGTGATAGCTTGAAGTGGGACTAGCTGGTTGAAATAAGGAAGTGGTGGCAGGATGAAGCTGAGCTTCCCAAGGAGAAATGGGTAGAAAGCGTGGAGGAGGGCATCACAAGGGAGAGGGTATTTCTAGGCATACATGTGTCCATGCAAGACAGCGGCAACCCAGCCAAAGCTGGCTTGAGGAGGACAGCAACGATGGCAACAAAAACTGTCCTATCCTTTGGACTCTATGGATTTCCGGGCAACTCTGAGTAAGACCGGGTTATTGCTGGTGGTAGACTGACCACGTACCCATTTTCAGGAGAAGTAGAGGATAAGAACAGGGATGTTCCAGCTTGTAAAGACCAGATCTGAGGGCTCTGCAAAGAGATTCTTCTACGGAAAACAGCAGGGAGAGGTAGTGGTGGTAGTGGTGGTGGTGGTCGTAGAGATAGAGATGAATATAACATCAGGGAAAAATCAAGCTGATTGGCTTATGCAGCCCTAACAGAGGCTTCATCTATTTTGGTGGAAATGCCTGAAAGAAAATAACCTCGAAAGTGCTAGATGTAAACCTAAAGTCTAATAGTGCCGCCTATTCTATGAACACTGTTAGCACATATAATGTAAGACCTTCTTTTTAAGAACTTTTTAAAAAACATTTTTGATGGCTACCCACACTAGAAAAGATCTTACACAGGCTAATGTTTCATGGTGAAAAACACCAAACCTTTTAAGAATAAGTACAATGCATTTTGATATTTTCTGATCTGGTAAGGTCTTTTTAATTTAAAAAATGCTGGTCAAGACCTACTAAATCGGTTTCATGACCCACTAATGAGAAAACTCTGTCAGAGCAATTAGGCATGGCTGACTTCCAAGACCAGTAGACAAGAGCAGAGAGAGACCCAGGAAACCTAGTTTCAAGCCTGTTCTAAATGCATTGTCAAGAGTGCCACTGGTGAAAAATTCTAAAGGATTCTTATACTCATAAACCATATCCTTGCTTTTTTAACCCTTTAGGTGCAAGCAACCACGTAAGGATAGAGGGGCTGCTTAGGGACATAGGAAATAACTTAGGATCAGTGTCTGTATCTTACTTCTACAGTGGGCCTTGGAGGGAGAAAAGATGTTCATAGCAGACCAAATGTCACTCTCTGGGATCAAGGCCGTGTCTTTCCATCCCTTTGAGCACCCAATATGATACTTTTCGTAAAGAAAGTATACAATAAAGTGTTGGATCACACATTTTGAGATTAATACAGTGGCTTTCAAATTTTAAAAGGCATTTTCTTTCCTTTTGATAAGTGTCCTCACATTTCTGATCATATATCCTCAGATTCTGATCCTAGACTTTCTCTTATTTACTTCACTGGTGATTACTCAATATAGAAGATTAGTAGAAGATGAAATGAGCATTTGTTAAAAAAAAAAAAAGGGAAAAGAAAAAACCATTACGTTTCAATCATGTAGTATAATTAATCTCATTTAAACTGCTCAGCAATTTTACGAGATAGGTACTCATTGCCCCATTTTAAATGAATAAACTGGAGCCCCATGTGGTTAGGAGATCTGATCAAGAGTTCAGAGCTACAATGTTCCAGAGCCAGGACTCAACCTAAACCTCAATAATTCTGAAGCCTTCATTCCCTTTTTTTTTTTTTTTTTTTTCATGGCTGCATACAGAGGTTCCCAGGCTAGGGGTTGAATTGGAGCTACCACTGCTGGCCTATACCACAGCCATAGCAACAAGATCTGAACCACATCTGTGACCTACACCACAGCTCATGGCAACACCAGATCCTTAACCCACTGAGCAAGGCCAGGAATGGAACCTGCAACCTCATGAATCCTAGTCAGATTTGTTTCCGCCGCGCCAAAATGGGAACTCCCTGAGTCCTCTTTTGTCTCTGGCATTTTTGCCACAGCTGCTGGATTTTCAAGCTTATCACCTACAAGTCACACTTCTTTTCCCTGTCACTTCCTTTCAAGTTCATTTCAGAGGGATCTTCTTCTATTTATGGGCTTTGTCCCCCAATTCGGAGGGAAACTCTACTTGAGAGTGTTGCTGAAGAGAATTCCTAGTCCTGGCTCACAAGAAACAGCATTTAGATGGTCTCAATTTCCCTTTCAGTGTTGTAGTACCTGCTGTGTCATTATTATTCTGTTTTTCATCCTGGTACAATATTAACATCAGAGCTGGTTATAGATTTATCAGTATTCAGATGTGGGAAAATCAATCATTTACATGAAGAAGGCCAGCATCTGGATGCAGAGCCACAGAGCCACTACTGTGGAAAAGAAGTAGAGATTCTTGACTGAGTGTTCTTTGTTTTGTTTAATTATTTGTGTGCAGCACATTTTTATTCAAATAGCTAATATTCCATTAACAGCTCATAGAGTCACGTCATTATGAATTTCTGTTTGTGGCTGGAAAGTTTGTTTTTTTCAAAGAAAATAATTACAGCCCACTAATCCTCCTGGGAGGTTGTAAGCATAATCAAAAGATAATTTAGAAAACCAAAAACGGTCTGAAGGGTCAAAGAGAAAAGATAAGTAAAATGTATTATCCTTTTAATAAATTCATGCTCCCTGAAGAAATCTGGAAGAAATGCTAGTAATATTACACAAATTATTAAATTTCTAACGGAGATTACTGGATTGCAGTTTTGGCAAAATTTATTTATGCTCTTTTGGTATATCTTAGATATTGTGCTTTCTCTCGTCTCTCCCCACACAGCACTAGGGTTTCCTAAACTCTAATGCACACACGGGTCAGCCAAGTATCTTGTCAAAATGCAGATTCTGATTCAGTAGGTCTAGGTGGGGCTACTGGGATTCAGATGATGCTGCTGGTCCTGCGACTGTACTTTTAGTAACAAGGCTATAAATACTTCTCTGCCCTGACTCTGTGGAGTCTGGTTACCTTCATAATATTTCCTACGTCCAGGCTTTTTCTCAAAGAGTGCTTCCTGAAATTCTAAGAAGTAGTGGGTATTGCTGAGGGGACAAGGTAGGGTCCAGAAATAGACACAACAAATATGGCTGGGACACTGTACCAACTCTGCTATAAAAGTTTCATTTTTATAGGTTTGATATATAGACTGTTTGAAAAAAGAGCTCCAGTGCTTAAAAAAGGGGCGGGGTGGGAATCTGGCAATGGTGGCCCTAGACTCTTCTATCTTCTCTTCTTTTCAAGGAGTGCCAACACTTGCTGAGAACTTACTGCGTGCAAGGCCCATGCAAAGAGACTGCTCAAGGTCACACATTTGAAAAGCGCAGTAGAGGAGGCAGGTGGGACCCCAGGGCTGTCTCATTTTACCTAAGCCTGGGTTAGTTCACATGCTTTGTGCTTCCCTTCTGTCCTGCTATATCTTAGCCTGTAGGGGTCTAGTGCTGTTTTCTCCACCGAGAGCTAAATATTATGAAAAACTATTCACCATTTGGACTTAGAAGAGTAAGTCTCTGGTATGAAACAAAGTAGAGAAAAGAGGAGCCCAAGACATCTTAGAAGATCCTCAACTTTCCTTAGTTGGCTTGTGAGCAGAGATGGGTGGTGTAACTCAGATTTGCCAGTGTAAAGGGGCTGAAAGAACTAAGTCAGTTAGTGACTGGTCCATTTGGACCAACAGAGAATAGAATATGTATTACTCTTTGATGACTGGAAATTTTGTAGATGAGCAAAAGGTGAAGGCATTTTAACTTTTAATTACATATAACATTTATATCCTTTCTCATTAGTCTTTTCTCTCAATACTATTAAGTCAATATAGGCAAATAGAGATTAACGTAAATATATTACTTTAATGAACAGTAATATATTTAAAGACTAAAATTAAGTTGTCGATTCATTCCATTTCTCTAGTATCCCCAAAACTGGAGATGTGGATGCTTGGCGATTTGATACCACTGCCCCTAGTGTGAGTTGTAAGAATTGTAGACATAACAAACCTCTAGGTCAGGGATCAGCAAACTATAGTCCAATACCCACAAGCTAAGAATGATTTTTACATTTTTTAAGGGTTGTATAAAAAACAAAACAAAAACAGAGAATGTGTGACAGAGACAATGTATGTCCCACAGAGCCTAAAATATTTGGCCTTTTATAGAAAAAAGATACTGATTCCTGCTTCAGTACTGATCTGAAACAAAACCAATCTCAGCAAGTAGGATTCCAAGGGAGCTTCCGCAGCCTTATCTTCCGCATCTACAAAAAAACCTAAAACTACACCGTAGCTAATGGTGAAAGACCAGATGTTTTCCCTCTAAGATCAGAGAAAGGGCATGAGTGTCCACTTTCCCTACTCCCATTCCTCATTGTATCAGCAGTTATTGTCAGTTAAATAAGGCAAGAAAAAAAGTAAAGGCACCCAGATTGGAAAGGAAGAAGTAAAACTGTCTTTATTCACAGAGGAGATTATAATCTAAATAGAAAATCCTGTGGCATCTACCAAAAAAAAAAACTATAAGTGAGTTTAAGCACAGTTACAAGATATTTATAAAAGTTAATTGTATGTCAGTATATTTGCAGCAAGTGGAAATTTAATTTTAACATTTTAAATAACATCGAAACGTGAAATAGTTAGGGATCAACTTCATAAAACACAAAACACGGCACAGGAAACCCCAAAAGACCTAAATACATGGAGAGAGATACTGTGTTCATGAATCATAGGAATCAACTTTGCTAAAATGTCAGTTTTACCTAAATTGCTATATAGATTCAGTGGAATCCAAACAAACTCCAGCAGCCTCTTTTGGACGACTTGAGAAGCTGATTAGGAATGCAATGGAAATGGAGTGGGAATGGGATGGAAATGCAAAGGGCCTAGAACAGCCAAAAGACTTTTTTTAAAAGGACAAAGTTGGATAAATGACACCATCCATTAGAGATTTTTACAAACAAACAAACATACCCATGCAGGCAAACCAGGCAAGGTAATGGCCCTCATTGCACTTTATAATCGTGAGGATAAATTGAACTGTGTTTGTCACATCTGGTATTACATTTGAAGACACACACCACAAACAGAGGTGATATGTTTAGATATAACATCATTTTAGAAATGATTAAAGTAACTGGTAATATTCAACCTGGAAAAGAAAAAGGTTTAAGGACACCCAACAACTGTATTAAAAAAAGGGGGGGAGGGTCATTATAAGGAGAGAGATTTGACTTATTTTATGTAGCTTCAGAGGGAAGAGCATGAAGGTACAGAAGGCAGGGGTGGACTTGGGTTCAGAATGAGGGAAAACTTGCTAAAATGAAACGGGCTGCTTTCTGGGATGGTGAGCTCACCATGGCTAGAGGAGTTCAAGCAGATGCTGGAAAATACTGGCCATGTCCGATCTGTTGAAACTAGGCCAGTGTTTCTCAAAGTGTAGTGTGAGGTCTACTTGCACAGAGAAATTGTTAAAAGTTTAGATTCATGGGTCCCGTCTCAGGCCATAAATTTGAATTTCTGGGAATGGGACCTAGGAATGTGCCTTTTAACAACCTCTGCAGGTGATTTTTATGTTCATTAAATTTAGAAATCGCTGCTTGAGATAACCAACAGGTGGCATTCTGAATTTAATGAATTTCTGATTCTGTTTCCTAAAGGTCTCCTATTTTTCATTTTGTTGCATCAATACGAGAGTTTTGCTGTAATTTTCAATATTTCAGCATCCCAAACAACTTGATGGCAAATAAAACTTGGGGAAGTGTTGGGTAGCGGGATGACTCAGTGTGCTGTCGTGCATGTGGTTGTTATCATGGTAGAACACCAAGAGTGAATACTGATTGCTAGCTTCACTTTAATGCCAGGATTTCAGCAATCTGTGGGATCAACTGTAGCCTAACCAGCAGAAACACCAAAGGAATGGCCTCACCACAGGAGACATTATGGCCATGACATAGACTACCTTGTTGAACCAGCTTATTTTCAAAGTCACAACTCCTGGCTAGAGAAGTATACAAAGGAGATTTCTAAGTATAGTTCATGAACTTACGGTTACATCCATGAAAACAGTAACATTTTTATTTTTAACTTAAAAAGAAACAAAACAGTTGCCACCTGAAATCCAAGCATAGTTTCATGATGAGAAGAAGCATACCACTTAGCTACCTTACACATACAATTACACTTCCTGTAATCATTATTTAAACCACCTCTAGTTTCACATCTTTCCTGGGTATACAGCAGCCACAGAAAGGATAGGAGCACTCCTACAAAAAAAAAAAAAAAAAAAAATAGCGGACAGCTTTCCCACTCAACTCAGATTTATATGCAGTTTAATTAGTAGATGTGTACACATTTGCCATTGTTGCATCTCTAGACGAACTGGTTCCTTCTATCGTTATGAAATGACCTTCTTTATCTCTGGTAATATTCTGCCTTGAAGTCAACTTTGATGTCAATATGGCTGTACCATCTTTCTTATACTTAAACTCTACTCATGG
Source organism: Catagonus wagneri (assembly GCA_004024745.2). NCBI lineage: Eukaryota > Metazoa > Chordata > Mammalia > Artiodactyla > Tayassuidae > Catagonus > Catagonus wagneri. The sequence goes on from PVHT020000175.1 coordinate 139,891, forward strand.
TATATCTGTTAACTTGTTTGTTTGTTTATTTATTTATTTATTTATGATTGAAATATTGGTGATTTACAGTGTTGTGTTTATTTCTGCTATACAGCAAAGTGATTCAGTTATACATATATACAGTCTTTCTTTAAATATCCTTTTCTATTACGGTTTATCATAGGGCACTGAGTGTTGTTCTCTGTGCTATACAGTAGGACCTTGTTTTGAGTCTTTGTCTTTAAGATACCTCTCCTGTAAACAGGATATAGTTGGGTCTTATTTGTTACTATCTTTCCCAATCTGACAATCTCTGTCTTTTAATTGGAGTGCTTAATCCATTCACATTTCATTAAATTGTTTATCTAATAGGATTTACATTTACCATCTTTCTATTTGTTTTTTATTTGCCCCCTCTATTCGTTTGTTTCTTTTTTCCTGTGTTATGTTTCATGATAATCAGTTAACCATCTTCTCTGTTGGCTATTTTCTTTTCACTTTCTTTCTTTATTATTTTTTATTATTTTTTTTTTCAAAAGCCACATCCACAGCGTTTGGAAGTTGCCAGGCTAGGGGTCAAATCAGAGCTGCAGCTTGTGGCAATGCCAGATCCTTAACCCACTGAGCTTAGCGAGGCCAGGGATTGAACCTGTATCCTTGTAATTTTTAATTATTGTCTTGTAATTTTTAATTATTGTCAATACACTGTAGAGATTTAATTATACTGTAATTTTATCCTAAAGAGTGTCAAATTTTGTTCCACCAATCAATCACCATTAACTTCTGAAGGCTTGCTTTTATCATTTACTGGATCTATTTTCATTTTCCATGATTTCTAGAGTGAACCCATTAATTCTATTACATGTTCTTTACTCTTATGTTCTCTCTGGTGTTTCGATGGCAGGTCCAAAGAGCTTACCAAGCTCTTCTAACTTGTCAGGACTCAAACTGCAAGGGGTTCCCTGTGGTTCCAGCAGCAGCAGTCTTTCCTCAGCTCTCTCAGCTGTCAGATGTCATTTTCTCCTTGGGCTATTTGGACTCCCAGTCACGACAGTACCACTCAGAATTCAATTACAATTTTGAAGGGAGTTTATTTGCAGAGTTTAGTTCCCTCCTTCACCATGGCTTCTTCCTTTCTGGGGTTCCCACCCTCAATTTCCAGCCATTCTGTCTATCGCACACTCTGTTCTCTGTCCTTTCAGACCAAAAAGATGTGTTTTTTTTTTCTTTCCTTAAATTCTAGCACCCTGTGTTGCATGGAGTCTGGGAATCTCCACAGAGGACAAACTCTCTTTCATGGGTCAAATACTTCCCTGTTTCTGCTTGCTTCTGGTCACTGTTCAGGGCCTCCAAACAGTTCTTTTTTATATTTCATCTAGTATCGGCAGAAGCATTAATCCCATAAAAGTTCTTCTTTCCTTGCTGTAATTGGGACCCCAATATGTAGTTTTGATGTCAATTATCTAAATTCCTTCATAGTTTCCTTTTCTAGGGACCATTCCCTACTGCTGGTTCAGGGAATACTACCTGATGATGTATGAAACTGCTCCAAACTCCTTCTAACTTTCAAACCAATTATTTTGTGCTGATCCAATTATAGGTTTATTTCTTTAATAATTTTCTCCTTTAACTTTAAAGGAAGCTTTTATATAACATAAACCCAGAGGGTATGTCTAAAACAAAGCTTCAACAAACCCAGTGTAACTATCTTTAAGCATAATAGCTCTTTCTTGGTATAACTTACCACTGTTTTTTTTTTTTTTTTTTCAAGAATATTCTTGGAGTTCCTGTCTTGGCTCAGTGGTAACAAACCCTAAACTAGTACCCATGAGGACGAGGGTTCAATCCTTGGCCTTGCTTACTGGGTTAAGGATCCAGCATTGCTGTGAGCTGTAGTGTAGGTTGCAGATGCAGCTCGGATTCTGTTTTGCTGTGGCTGTGGCGTAGGCCGGCAGCTGTAGCTCTGATTTGACCCTTAGTCTGGTAACTTCCATATGCTGTGGGTACAGCCCTAGACAAACAAACAACCAAAAATGTTCTTCTCCAGGCTTCTCCTGACCTCTTCTTCCTTGTTTTTTAATTCTCAGATCAGACATTCCTCCTTTAAAAGCTTCTGCAGTCTTCTTCTCCTTTGCAAACAATAGCCTTGCCCAGCTTTATCATTGCAGTTACCACACTGTTTTAATAAATGCAAATTTAAGGTCATACTGGCATGCCACAAGTTTTTCTAGGTAGTGATTTGTGGTCATTCCGTTCTAAATATTTCATAAGTTCCGTTATTATTTCTTCTCTCATTCATGAATATTTATAATATTTTCATTTCCAAATATATGTGGTATTTTTTTTTTGGCTCTTTGTTGTTGATGTCTGATACAGTTGCATTATAGAAAGAGAATGTGGTTGGTGTTATCAATTCTTTGGTATTTCTTAGGACTTCTTTTGTGGTCAGTATTTTCAATGTATACTTGAAAAGAATGTGATTTCTATATGTGAGGAATCCAGGTTTCTTCTATGGAGGGCTCCTTTAAAGCCGGCCTATTACTTGTACTCTTCAAAATGTCTATATCTTTATCCATTTTTCCTGCCTGATTAATTTATGAAAGAGGCATGCAAAAATATTTCCCATTAAGATAGGTTTGTCAAATTTATTTTATAAGTTGGGAGATTGTTTTGTTTGGAACCTATTAATTCAGCATTGCTATCACTTACCCATGGATTGCTATTCAGTCATTAAATCATGGCTCTCTTTATTACAAATGGGAACCAAATGGTGCTTTTTTCCCCCTTAATATAGCTTCTCCAGAAATATTATTATTTACCTGTTTTATCTTTTCCCATTTCTTACAGTCTTCATGCATCACATGTTTCAGGTGCATCTCTTATATACAGCACATAATGGATTGGGTATCTTAAACATAATCTGATCTTGGGATTTCCCTTCGTTGCTCAGCAGAAATGAACCTGACTGGAATCCATGAGGATGCAAGTTTGATCCCTGGCCTCGCTCAGTGGGTTAAGGATCCAGCATTGCTGTGAGCTGTGGTGTAGGTCACAGACGCTGCTCAGATCTGGCATTGCTGTGACTGTGCTGTAGGCCAGCCGCTACAGCTCCTATTCTTCCCCTAGCCTGGGAACTTCCATATGCCATTGGGTGCAGCCCTAAGAAGACAATTAAAAAAAAAAAATCTGATCTCTGCCTTTGAGCAACCAGTTTAAATATGTCTACATTTACTGAGATTACTAATATATCTAGACTTTTTCTACACTTTGTTTTTTCTTGATATATATACATATATATACACACATATATATGTATGTATATCCTTCCTGGTTCTTATTAGATCACTCTAGAATTCTTTAATCCTTTCTTTTCCATGTACTTATTTTGAAATTATATACTTTTCCTATCCTTTGAGCATTAATCTTAATTTTAGCAACTTGCTTAAAGTCTGAAATGAGCTTACTTTTATCTTCCTCTTGAACAATACAGTGAACTTGGAATTCGTAATTTCAGCCTCTCTCACTCCCTTTTTCCTTATTATTTTCATCTAGCATTTCAGTTTTATTATCTGAACAACTCCTCAATTGATTTTTTAAAAATAGTGCTTCTTTAGATTTAGTCATGTTTATAAAGTTCTTTGCTCATTGTTCCCTCATGCACTTTTTACTTTGGGCTTAAAATCTCTATTTCTTAAATGATGTTCATTGATAGTTACTTTGACAAGAGTCTAAAGTTGATAAACTCTCTTAATCATTGTTTTTCTGAAAATGCCTTTATTCTACCCACATTTTAATAATAGTGAAGCTTGGTATATTATTCTAAGTTAATATTTATTTTCCCTCAGCATTTTGAAGATATTAGTCTGTTATTCTGTAGCACCTATTGTTGCTAACAGGGGAGTCTATTGTCAACTTAATTTATAGTTCTTATATAGATAATCACCTGTTATTTTATATGTAGTTCATATTCCTTTATTCCACACGTCTCTGAAACAGTGCCTCTTAACCTTATTTTGGGGGAGGAAGATTTACAGAGTTCTGTGAGAAACTAATGACAGGAGTCACCTCCATATTCCACTCCATACAAGATCAGAAGGTTCAGGGACCCCTTGAGTCTCTTTCTAAAACTGGTATTATATAAAAGCAGCTAGGCACAAAAGGACTTTTGCTATATGGTTTCATCCAAATTTAGTGAAAAACAGATACAGTTAACCCTTGTTGATAGAGGTGAGTGTGGTAGCTTCCTTCGGAGGAAGCAGAAATTAGAAGGAGGACCAGGGAGGTTTCTGGGGTTCTGGTGGTATTCCATTTCTTTCTTTGGAGCTGGTTGCATGAAAGTGCTCATCTGTAAATTGGACAATTATGATATATGCACTTTTATCTATGTGCGTTATATATCCAATAAGTTAAAATATTTATGTTTATCCACACTGGAAATTTAAACATACATGTCCAACACTTAGATATACAACACATATGTACATAGTAGTTATATGCTTGTCAATTCTGGTTGGATTTGAAGGCCCTAATCCATTCCCTTAAAAAAACAAAACAAAACAAAACAACAAAGTGAGTCACTAGCTGGGCCAGGGCTGGGACTTTAACTTATTCATTTCATGAGATATGTTAGTGGCCTCCCACCAAACCACACTGAGATCAGTAAAGGAATCATGTATATACAATAGCCAGCCCTGATGAAACAGCAATTATATATCTTAGCAGCTGTATGCTTCTGTTCATGTTAGATAATTAGCCAGAAAATTGTTTGCATAATTATTTTATGGAGCATTTGGTGATTTAACCATTTAACTCTGAAGGCTTATCCAAAAGTCATTAAACCGTTTAAAGTGGTAGAGATCACAGTTGGTGCTGTTTCAGCAAACATAACAAAACCCAAATGGCTTCAGATTCCATGGATCTCTTCAGTGTAACCAGTCATTGCAGTTGGCAGGTCTGAGCTGTTTTTTTTTTTTTTTTTGCTTTTTAAATTTTATTATTTTCTTTCTACTCTAAAGGACATGTGTGTCAACTCTTTTAAAATGATATACAACCAAATGAGTTCTTGGACCTGCCACTGTTCTTTCTGATTAGATGAAAGCCTACATGAATCACTGCCTTGGTTATTAAATCCATGTGGCTTACTCCCTGTTTATGAATAGGAAAAACAGAGGAAGAGATATCAAGAGAGGTTGCAAAAGGAGGCAAAAGTAAAGAAGGAAAAACTGACCTTGGAGATTGGTTTGGAAAATGCTTCTGGCCTACCAAAAGTTGAGCCAGTCTTATAACGTCACAATAACGACATTGTAGTATAAGATATAAAGTTGCAACAAGGAATGTTTTCTACCTCTTTTTGTTTGCTTGTTTGTCTGGCTTAGCTGAAGGACTTGATTCTGTGTACCTGGCAAGATGCTGAACTAAGTCATTGATAGAGGCCTGTTCCCTCATTATAGCATTAAGTTTGTGGTCCAAATGCTTGTGTTCAGGTCCTAACTGGTTCTTCTTATAATGTGTAACCTCTCAAAGCCTCAGTCCTTGCTTCCAAAGTGGCAACACTAGAGGCAATTAGAGTGGTATTTAGAGTTCAGATTGGAATCAAAGTACATATGCTCACATCTCAGCTCTGCGCTTACCAGCTATATGATCTTGGGCTTGTCATCATTTACTCTCTTTGCATTTCTGGCTGATGTATCCAGAGCCTTTTCTCATGGTTCTTGAGGATTGGATGAGTTAATGCATGTATGGGAGCTAATTAGAGTTGCCAAGCACAGAATAAGGGCTTAATAAGTGAATTCTATTGTTATTTTTACTTCTAACTATTGTTTGGGAGAATAAAATAACATTGTGTATATGAAAGCACTACTAAGACCGCAAATCCTAGAAAAGATGATTCCCATAATCCTGGCATTTCCTAAGAATAACGCATTTATGATTCTCCCAGAAACCAGTGAGGAGAAATTCTAAATCAAAATTTACTAAGCGCAAGTTCAGGTCAGTGCTCTCTAAGGAAGGAAACCCACCTGCAGAGCTGCCATCAGTTAATTAGGTCTTTTCAGAGAGCCCACTGCAGGCACAACTCTTCTGAAAGACAGGGACTGAATAGTTAAGTCCAGGAAAAGAACCAAAGATGGGCAAACATTGCTCAAGAAATAGCGCCTGTCACTTTTAAAACTGCCTCTTGAGAGTCACTGCTGTTGGGTAGCTGGTTTCTTTTGGGGGCAGTGTAAATGTTCTGAATTTGATTGTGGTTATGGTTGCATCACTAGGTGAATATACTAACAGTATAGAATTGTACACTGTAAATGGGCAAACTATGTGAACTATATCTCAATTTTTAAAAAGTAAGTATTGTACTTTAACTCATATCATGGATTTGTTAAAAAAAGAAAGAAAGAGGCCTAGTGGTTAAGAACTCATTGTTGTCACTGCTGTGGTGTGGGTTTGATTCCTGGCCTAGGAACTTCCACATGCTGCCAGCATGGCCTCCCAAAAAAAAAGAAAGAAAGAGAGGGGGGAAGGGAACAAGAGAGAAAGAAAGAATGGGAGGGAGGAAGGGAAGGGAAGAACGGAGGAAGGAAAGAAAGAGAAAAGGAGAGAGAGAGAAAGAAGGAAAGAAAGAAAAGGGAAGAAAGAGAAAGAGAGAAAGAAGGAAAGAAAGAAAAGGGAAGAAAGAGAAAAAGAGAAAGAAAGAAGGAAGGAAGGAAAGAAAAAAAGGAAGGAGGGAAGGAAGCATTTGGCTTCTTTTGGGGTGGGGTGTGGCTGCTGGTACCAAGGCTGGGCTCAGCAGTTCCAGCACTGGCCATCTAAGTGACCACGGCAGGTGCTGCAGATTGTGGCAACTTAAAATTTTCACCCGACCCTTAGGTAGACAGAAAAGAATGCCAGTTTCTTTTTAATTTTTCCCCATTTGTTTCTAAATAGGAAAGCAGGATCTGAAAGGAACAGACCAATCCGAGGGGTGTGTCCTGTGTGGGAATAGAAAGGGAGAGGAAGGGGGAGTATACCCAGGACTGAGGTGCGAAGACCCTCCCCGTGGGTTGGGAACTCCTTCTGAGGAGAGCTGTCTGCCGTGCTTATGGTGCAGCTTCTCTCAAGCTGTTTGCGTTTTCATCAGGTCGTTTGAAGAATAAAGAGCCTGAGCTTCTCACATGGTGGTGGGGGCCTTCTCCTTGCCTTTCTGATAGCTGTCCAACTGGTTACTACTCTAGCCTACTTGTTCAGACAAGGGACTGGGAGCTTAGGGCCCTACCAGAGGCAAAAGCTGACAACTTCCAGTGTAAACAATAAGAAGTCATCATAAAAGGCTCCATAGACAAAGGCTCTGCAGAAAGCCCCCCAGACAAACCCCTAGACTGCAGTCTGAGAGGGGGTAAGGCAGGCAGGAGAGAGCCTCTGGGGACTGGCAGGGGGCCAGCTTGGAGGACTGTTGAAAGAGTTCTCTCCCAGGGGGTCAGGAAGGAATTGTAAAAAGACACAGGGACCCTAGAGAGACCAGAGAACACAAGCCCAACTCCAGGCATCTGGGCTCTGTCATGGGACTGCCTGGTGTGACTCAAAGCACACCCTTCTTATACATGCATTTCTGGGGAGGTGGACTTTAATTAATAGTGTAACTTTGCTATTTTTAGCCAAAAGTTACAAAAAGGGGAAGAACACTCTGAATTAGTTTAAAGGATAAAACTAGTGGGTAAGAGTTTGAGGAGAAAGACAATGTTTAAATAGTCCTGAGTATCCCTACAAGATTTTTATTAATTGCGTTGAGAACCACAACGTCACGGTTGGGATGGTAAAATAGGAAAAACTGACATCAGGTGTTTCCTGCCGTGATCCATTGAGAAAGAGCCAACACGTCTCCTAGGATATGCCTGCCAAATATGCGTAACCTGACAGAGTTATGGTGAAACAGCAGATAAGTCCAAATTAACGAGCATTCCACCAAATAAATGGCCTCTGGTCTTCAAAATTGTCAAGACACTAAGAGACAAACAGGAAGAGTTCAAGATTAAAGGAAAAGAGACAAAAGGGCAGCGTCTCGTTCTGGACTGGATCTTTTTGTCAATAAAGTCTATCATTGGGACAAGGGTGAAATTTGAATGAGGTCTGAGGATTAGATAAGTGTTGTAGCACTGTTAATTTCTTTATTATAATAATTGTACTGTGTTTGTGAGGGAAAATGCCCTTATTTCTAGGAAATACATGGAATACTTAGGGATAGAGAGGCTTCCACTTTATAACTTGTTCTCAGATGGTTTTAGAAAATAGTAATGATGATAATTATATATAATTAAAGAGACAATAATTAAAGAAACTGTGCTAAAAAGTTAACATGTGAGGAATTTGTGTGAAGCGCATATAAGATCCCTTGTACAATTATAGCGACTCCATTGTAAGTTTCAGATGCTTCCAAATAAATAGTTTTTCAAAGACATTAAATTTCCCAGGAGGAAAAAAAAATGAAATCAGTCCTACATGGCCTGACAAACTGAGTTTTGTCTGCAGACCCCAAAGGGAGGAGTAGTTTTGGATTCAGAACTGATGGAGGCTCCTCCTGCTGCCCTGTGTTACTGCTGGGGCTTTGGAATGCCAGGGAAGTCTCTTCACGGGGCTGCTCTGTGGCTTGCTAAACTCATCCCGTCTCCAAAGGGAGCCAGGCTGCTTCATGGTGAGGAGGACGTGAAAACGCGACACATTCCCTTGACACTCAACATGTGGGAATAATATCTAGTGTGGTAGAGAGGCTGGGGACCCCGTCCAAGCAAACTGTTTCCCATCATCCTCCCATGTGAGGCATCCAAGGGCTGTTGTTTTAGATTATTAAGATAATGAGATGCAGATGAGAACTTAAATAATAATGTTATGGAATCTTGAAATGTTTTCTTACTGTGTTATCAGCCACCTCCTCCTTCTTCTTATCCAATTTCTTTTTTATCTCTTTTACGTTTATGAGTTCATTAGTTGCCATCCCCAGGACACTGTAGGAAGGACCTTAGGATTTTGTAATTCATCATTTGCAAATGCTTTTAGGAACTTCAGTATAACATTCACCCCCCCTCCCCAACGCTCACCTACCTTCGCCTTCTGAAAGTGGTAATATTTTTGGTGGCACCCGAGGCACGTGGAGGTTCCCGGGCCAGGGACTGAGCCCACACCACAGCAGCGACCAGAGCCATTGCAGTGACAACGCTGGATTCTTAACCTGCTGCACAACAAGAGAACTCCTGAAAGGTGCATTTTTAACTGGTAAAAGGAATGAAAAGGGAGGGAAGAGCTATAACAGGTGATTTACACAAATATCTCTAATTTTCACACAGTCTTGGAAGGTAGGTAGAAACACCACTGTCAGATCAAGACCAAAGCTCAGAGAGGTTGCAAGGAGGCTAAAGCCATACAAATTATAAGGAACAGAGCAGGGATTCAAGAGCCAGGTTTGTTTAAGGTCTATGCTGTTTCCACCTCACCGTTTAATACTAATGAAATCTGATTTGTTCGTCTCTCTTTAAAAATAGCAGTTTTTCTATTTGTGGGTGATTATATATATTTTTAAAAGCATAGAAAAAACAGAAATAATAGAAATCTTCTATTCCTCCTACCCACAGTTTACCGCATGGTTTGGAAGTCAAGGCTAATTTAAAATGGCATGGCCTTTATCAGTATTAACAAACCAAATCTGATATTCAGTATCTTGGCTCTTCTAAGTAAATCAAATTTCAGAAAAAAATGCATTTTGGGTAATCCATGCTGGAACTCTCCTTTTTTAGTTATGAGATCTCCTCCACCTGGCAGTGCTATGAAAACATCAACTCTCTGAACTAAAAAAGAAGGCGGACTACATGATCTGAAAGGTCTCTTTTAAACCAAAGCTTTAATGATTTGAGGGCCTGCGTTTGTGTATACTTGTTTTTCCTGCACTACTAACCTGTATTTCTAAACCGAACACTCAGTTCTTCTGTGTTCGAGAAGGCAGTGATGGAAACTTGTATCCAGTGATGCAAGGAAATTTTAAAGGGGACACCAACCCGTCAGTCCTTTCCAATTCTCTTGTCTAAACATCATAACGCTAGAAAGTGGTTAAGAAAATGGGTTTCAGAGTCAGACACCCCTGGGATCCAGTTCGAGTTGTACTACTTTCTAACTGTGACACGTTATTAAGCCTCTCCAGGCCTCCCTCCATTGTTTATAAAATGGAGGTAATTATAAAGAAAACTTGAAGATAATTCAAGGAGACAATGTATGCTTAGGGCTTTACACAATTCCTGACACACAGGAAGTGCCTAACGAAGAGCTCTTATTATCCATAAATGCTGGGATCAATGTGGGTAGACCACCTCCCATAAATAAGCGTAGGTTCTGGAGTAAGACAGGAACAGGCCACATCTTGGCATGGTTTTTTACTTAACAGGCTGTGGGATCCCGGGCAAGTAACAAACTCTATGAGCTTCAGTTTCCTCATTTGTAAAATATGGTAATAATGATTCAAGTCCAGGTCTGTTTGACTCCCAGTCTTAGGCGCTCAATGACTGCACTGCAGCGGTAAAAACGACACCAGCGGGGTTGTTACTCATCTAGCACGCTGCAGCAAAAGTGACAAGCAGATGCTAGCAGACACGGTAGCAGTAGTAGAAGTCGTGCTTAGTATTGGTGTGGCAGTGCTCTCATCAGCATCGTCACCATTCACTGGCCTGGGACGGTATTGAAAGCAGGAGCTATGCCTGTCAGAGAAGGTCAAGGGGGTTGAACAAGCTGGTATAGGCGTCGCACTGACATGGCCCTGGCAGCGGAGTATGACCAGGCCAGTCACAACCATGTCAGCTTGGATTCTCCATCTATTTAACGGAGGTAATGGTGGCGGAGAAGGAGATATGACTGTGAAAAACATAAAGACCTCTTGCAGCTTTCAAATTCTCAGACTGAATAACCAGTGAAGTTATCAGGAAATTAGGTTCTTATTTTAAGAAACCCTAGTTCTGAACCACTTAACCTGGCCTACTCGGTTTTGTCATCTGCCTAATGGTGATAATACAACCCACATCCTCAGCTCTTTGCAGGGACCACTTACTCCTCTATATGCTGAATGCCCAGGACAGTGCCCAGCCCTAGGATGAGGCTGTATGTCTGTCTGTGTTTGCTGAGTGCTGAAGAAATTGGTGGTGGTGGGGAGGTCCCTGCCAGTGCATTTACCATCTTACCATTAATCTAAAACACTGAGCAGAGGCCATTCACCAGCTCTATTCCTGCAGCTACCCATGGAGGAAGGCTCTTTGAGAGTGGAGAATGCCAAGGGTGTCCCCATGCTCTTCAGCGTAGAGGAAGCTGACCTGCAAAGTTTAAAAATGTTGTGAAAATCCAGCACCACTGAATTGCCCATGAGAGAGTCAGTTTAGCCTCCCTCCAGTGCTCACCAGACTGGAATGTGACACCCAGGAGGGGCCGTTTAGCTGGATCATGTAGACAAAGCCCAGCTTCCTTAAGTGTTTCTTCATGCTGCCCACTAGCCATCCACTGAGGGTATATTTTTTTAGCATCTGTGAAACTGTAGCCTCTGTTTTGTGCTTCCAGATCACATTCCCCCTTCCTCCCTAGTCCACATCAGTATCACCATCATTTATTGCCTTTATTAAGGGCCCACTGGTAGGCGTTTTGCTGTTTGTGTACAATAGTGGACCAGTGCCATTCCTGCTTGAATATGAGAGGAAACCGCTTCCTGTGCATCCTTGTCCCCAAATGTCTTCACCACACACACACACCCACACTCCACAATAATAGAACTCACTATTTTCAGCCAAGAGAGAGCTAGTTAATAAGCAGACATTACTGGAGATTGGGAGCATGATAAAGCCGTTTCGGTCCAGATTTTTCAACCAGTTCTTTGGGATTGGGGGATTCAGAGGAAGGCTCTGGGGGGTGGGGTGGCGTTTGTCAGGGGGAAGGCTGAGACAAGGATTTGGAACAAGGAGCAGGCCTAGAATACACTGTGGGAGGATTGGGGGAAGCGGCACATCTTCAAAGTCATATTTCTTTCACCCAGACCCAGCCTGTGGCCGCCTTCCAGATGTTTGCTGTAGGATCCAGACAGTCATCCCCCAAATTGGGCTCAACTAGGAAAGACATTGAAAAAGTCAACATGAGTGACAGCATTTCTTGAGGCAGAATTTCCCACACCAGATGGGAGAATGTATGTCCTCGTTAGCTAAGGCCAGATACTTCTCAGAGCTGCATGGAATCGAGGCCTGGGTGCTGCTATGGAGGGACAGTTCTCAGCCTCTGAGACTGCTGGTGCGGCTGGGAGACAACCCAGAAAGAGGGGCAGCCTGACAGTGCGCCCTCTACTGGCTAGACTTCATACTCCCAAGTCCAGGCATCGGGGACTGGAAAGGTTAGGAGAAAGCAAAACTGACAAGGAGAAAATGCCTTTCTCCTTATAAGAAAAGACTTTCGGTTGAACTGCCCAGATGTCTGCAGTCTCATAATAGATTTCCCCTGGCAAAGCCCTGGGTCATAATGCTTTCTCCTCGAATGTGATCTCCTAGTCCTCTCGGACCACCTTCATCGGGGGGTGGATGGCAATGCCACCTTAACCCTCATCTCCTAATGGCAGGCTTCCTGGTCTTGCTCTTGTGTGAAATGACAGTTTTCTCTTTGGCTGAGTTTCCAAGGAGCCGGAAATGCTGCTGTCTGACTTCTTGAACTAATGAGTTCACTGTTGGGACAGCACAAATAAAGACGGGCGCTTGAGACATCTTGGCTCACTTTCCAAGGGTGGTGTTTATGAGAGTGCCTTAAACAGTGATCAGAGGAAGACAGCAGAGAGTTATAAAAAGAACTATGTGTAGTCACTGGGGCGCAGAGATGGGAAAAGCTTAACGAATCTTACTGAGGGGTCCCTAAACAACATTCCTAAACTTCAAATGCACAAAGACACTTAAATAAATTGATGTTTTAAAGTCAAAGGAAGACCAAACAGAAACTAATATGGGAAAGTGTTTGAATGAGGAGGTGCTGTACCTGACTTGCAGAAACGACTTTCAAGATCCCAAAGATGGGGAGACTGGGAATTGCTCTTTTTAAGATTTTTAAATTTTCATCTTGCTGTTGTTGTAAAGGGAAAACAAGTCTGTCCTTGGGAGAACTTGTAAGACAGCCTTCTCTTTTAAAAAAAATTCTCTGAAAACAGTTAAGTGCCACAAAACTTTGAAAGAACTAAGATCAACTTGGTGTTTGACAAAGCTAATATAAGAATGGTAATCAATCCCTTGGCAATGGAAATTTTAAATTTAAAATAAGCTCAACAAAGCCTTTGAACCTTCAAACACTTTATCCTTAAGAAATTAATGGGTCCCTGAAGAAGTCACATTTCCTTTTCTGTTTCTGTAATATATACTTCAATTACATTAATCAACAACGCAGCAAAATAACTGACACCAAGCAACTTCCAAGTCGCATTTCCAAATGCTTCTTTTCTTCGGCAGAGGCTTTGCATTTGAAGATAGCTAATTGAGGTTTATATAAGCATGAATAAATATTTGGTGAAGCTGAATTTTCCCATCCTGTTGTCACCCTTCGCTCACCCCAGAATGGTTTCCCATCCTTTTTTTCCTTCTTCTGTCATTTCTGTTGAGTGTGATAAACTAGCTTGCTGAAGGAGAGGTTATGTTAAAATCTTCCTTCTGCAGTATCTAGAGATGCTGAAGCACCCATCAAATAGGCCTCCTTTTAAAGTGAGCTGGAATGTGTGAGTCATTTTGCTATTCCCCACTGAAAAGTAAGCTGGGGTCTCTCCAGTTCCCCATGTCCTCCCCTGCTCTGGACGAAGCAATGACAACATACAAGTTTCGTGACATTCATCTTTTTAGATGTGATTTCCCTTGAAAACTGGATCTTGCTTTTTTTTGCATCGACCCTCAAATCTATCCCTAGTAGAGTTTTGGTTTCACATAGCTTTCCTCAGAGGATGTGACTCCCAGCACCCTGTTTTTCAATTTTGACTTTCTCTCTCTGTCTTTCAGTCTCAGAAACGACAACTTTAATAAAAAGCTCCAAGTGTTCATCTTACTAGTGTGGCATGCACACTAGCGTGTACACGTATACAGGAAGAACTTTCATTTTCCATTTGGGTACTTGCCTTTCTCTCTGGGAGTGACCAATATCTGTCCGATGGGAGGTCCTGTCTTCTTTTTGCCAATGGCCTATAAAAAGACTGATTCGGACACTGGTCCACAGAGATGGCGTCTTGCTTTGGAGCTCTCTCAGCCCCTGCTGGACATTCCTCCACTTACCATCTCTTCTCTGCAAGGCATAGACACTGAGTCTGTTGCTCTCGGACCCTTGCTTTACTCATCATCTTAGGAAACAATCTGATAAACTTCCCCCTCTCTAGGTGAACCAAGGACTTTGAATTTTAATGGGGGAAACTCCTCAGGGAGGGGAAACAGTTTCTAAGAAGGAATTACCTGCTCAGGGCAGTGTAAGAGATTTTTTTCGTTTGATATAGGTCGTACAATAGGGTAGACCTTTGAGCTTAAACCCATGCATTCACAATGTTTATCCTTTGTAAAAACCATTATGGATTATCAACTATTGCAAAACCCCCATTATTTATAGTTCAGTGTACTTCAGGAAAGTTCCATGTAATGAGAGATCTGATCCATGGTTGATATTTCAGTGGTTACTTTGTTTTCAGATCCGCTAGTCCCTAAAGGGAAAATCAGGACATTTAGTACCACAAAAACAAACGTGTACAAGTGGTTGGGTTTTCGCTTTCCACGTTGTTGTTTTAGTCAAACAGCTAGAGATGTGGAAATTTGGGATTTAGTTGTCAAGGCTGACTTCTGCTTTTCTTTGTTTTGCTGGAATCAAGAGACTTGAATCTATTCCCTCTAGGTCCTGGCAGGGAGAAGGGCTTTACATGTGCCCTTTCTTGCATGTCTTTTGTTGTTGCATACGTGTACGTTTGGTTACTTTCTTCTTTTTAATAAGATTGGCAATATCCTGTAAAGAGATCGAGTTGGATGAGACCCTCCGCCCACACAGTTGCACACGGAGATTGTTTTAGGTCCAGATCTTCACTAGAATTGGAAACTGGAATTTATCATGCAGCATCCTACCGAGAAAGGCTCTGACCATCCTCAGCATTTGCCTATCAAGGAAGGAAAGGTCGTGCATTTACCCACTCAACTTGGCCACAAGCAAAGATCAACATTTCCACAATCTCTGAGAAAATGAGATGTTACATGTTCTTAGCAGGAGCTGACAATTAAGCCGAGTGCACAGTCCTGCAAGGCAGGGGAGTGGGGTTCCCGCTGCTTCGCCACAGGCCTCAGGTGCTGGGGCGAGTGTGAGGCCCAGGGCCAAATGCTTTCAACCACCCAAGAAGCCGAGGATCCTCAAATCTTCAGCCCTGTGCTACGCTTTTCTGTTTATTATCATGGAGACCGCCCTGCTCCTTCCAACTACTTCCTCTGGCACGATAAGGATTTTGTGAAGTGCCAGGGGAGATATAATTCATTAGAATCAAGTAATGATTTGTAATATTTAAACTATTCCATTAAACCAGGAAGCAGGTCAGAAACTAACCTTTAAATACAGCCAAGGGAGAAAGTCAGCCCAGCAGCTTAAAATATATATCTTTTGCAGGAAGTGTGGAGTGTATAATTAGCTGTAATTTCTGCAACTGTAGTCAGGAAGCTTTATTTTTTGGCTGATAGGCAGTGTTATCTTCTGATGGCCTGGGAAACCAGATCCTTCCGTGACATTTCCGGCTCTCACACAGACCCTTGTGGGTGACTTTTTGGGGGAAACTAGTCAAAGGAGCAAAGGAAAAGAACAGGGCAGTGGGGTGGGAGGTGCTTGGGAGCTAGAGAAGTTACACGGAAGGATCTGTGATGACCTCTTTGATGCTTCTGTAAGGAGAAGCTGAATTTTGTGAATTACATCTAAACATATTCTGATTTCCACTGTGATCACATCCCTAAGACATTTTTACGGTTTAATAGGTTGGGCAAAAGCGATGCGCCTTGGCTCCTGGTGGTAGTCACGGAGGAAGTTAAATGTGCTACTGTTATTTTTGGCTGTTTCAAAGAGCAAAGTTTTTTTTTTTTTTTTTCCATTGGTCGAGTCTCAGTCTGGTAGAAGCATTAAAAATTAGTAAAGGTGGAAAAGCTCTGAAATATTTGATCTCTTCTCAAGGAAGCTGAGCAGAGGGATGAGGAGTCCCTCAGGAGGACTTGCTGTGTGGAAGCATATACACCAACAATGAGATTTCCTCAGTACCTCCTGTGGCCTCGAATTCTCCCCTCCAGTCAGGCACCAAGGGGGAAAAAGTCCGGCTCTCCTCTCTGACATTTGATCTAAATCTCCTGAAGTCTCGGGGAGGCCATGGAGGCCCAGACTGGGGGGTAGGGCAGTAGAGCAAAACCAGCAACATGCTAGTAAATAAATTTGATTTTTGTCTGTTCCAGCCAAGGCTGATTTGGTTTGCTGGGAAGTGAGTGCTCTTGCTTTTGTTTTCCTGGAGACTGTCAAATCCTGCCCCACCTTGCCCTCCGAACCACACCGATCGATTAATCATCCAATGAACAGTTGAACTAACAGAAATCTATCCTGTCCTTAACAGCGACAGTGAGCATGTAAAAAAAATTATCTCTCCCAGTTATTTATCAGGATTCTGCAGTATTATTAAACCTCTTTCCTAATTATTTATTAAAAAAAAATTCTGCAGTCCATTTTGGAAAGAAGAGATGTGATTTTTAAAGGATTTAATCTTTTAAAATAGTGTATGCGTAGGCCAGCACCAGAAAAGCCCAGATACCACTTCTCTCTTCTGCTTCCTGGGATGAGCTCCCTTTGATGGGGATCACGTTCAGACGTGTATTATACTGATATTCCCCAGATAACACGTCTTGAATTACAAACTCAGGCATCTTTCGGGTACTGAGGAGGAGAGGATAAAGCAAGAAGGTGAACAAACACTCATTAGATGAGAAATGGAAAGGCAAAGGGGCATCTTTCCAGGGACCTCTGTCACCAGCATTTATCCGACAACAGCCACAGTATACAAATAATTGCTTCCAAGCCCTGACTTGGTCAGGTAAATCTGTTCACCGCCTCGCAGAAACAGCCCAAGACGAGAGCAGTTCTCAGAAGGCTTGCCTGTCTTCTCTAATGTAACAGTTCTGTGCTGTCCTCCAGAGCAGAGCAGCATTGTCCCAGCTATGAATAAATCATTCACCCTATTTTATTAATAAGGCAAAGCCAACCGTACTCCCAACCTGGTCCTGCTCTTGCTCTCCAGTAGCGCCTCCAAAGCAAGTGTCAGGGCTTTCTGTGCCGAGAAAGGCTGTATGCCTCAAGGATGCCTCTTGCAGGACCCAGGGTGTGAAGCATCAGCCAGCTGTTGTCAGATGAGCCCTAACTCTGAAGCCTCCCAGGTTTGCACCTGATAAGAGAGCCAGCTTTAAAGAGAGGCAGTTATCCAGGGACATCCTTCCTTCCCTGGGACAGGAAGTGATGCAGCGTCACAGGAAGGAATCTGGGTAAGGAGGCAGAGCAGAGGAGCAGCTTGCCTTGGGCTCATTTTTTCAAAAAAGAAATCACTGAGTTTTCAAGAAATTTGCTTTAGAGATAGTAGTTTAATGTCATAACCTCTTATATGACCTCACATTATATACCCTCGTCCTTGAAAACAGGTGGAGTGATTATAATATTTCTTTCTTTTAAGAAACCTTATCAATGCATGAGATACTCTGCTATGCCATCAGTTCTGTACTGTTTGATGAGTTATATTTCTTACTGTACTAAGGCCTCTTTGGAAGGCAAAGGGCAGAAACCCTACTTAATTAAATTTAAGCAGTAAAACGGGGAGAAGTTGTTGAAAGCCTAAGGGTCATGAAAACCTAAGGACATGGGTGGACTTTCGTCATGGAGTCCAGGAGTTCAGAGAATATTATCAGATTATTCCCCGTCTCTCTACAGCCTTCATTTTCAGGCAGTTTTCCCATGGTGACTCCCACTGGGAAGCTGTTGAGGCTTTTGGACACCCAGCTGCCCTCTGGACTAGCCGAGGAAAGTTCATTTCCACAGGAACTCTGACGAGAAGCTCAATCTTAGGGCCTTCTGGACGTCCCAGCCTGCTCTTCTCTGAGCCTGTCCACTAAGCAAATAATAACCATCAGTTACCCAGGGCTCTGCCTGGAAACTGGGAACCATTCCTGGTTCCTCTCTTTCCTTCCCTCTGTACTTCAGTCCACCAGCAAGTGGACATCAGCTTTATCTTCAAAATGTATTTGGGTGCAACCCCTTGTTGCCATTTCTGTCACTACCAGCCTTGTCTAAACCACCAGAATCTCTTACATAGACGAGTGAGGAGGTTTCAGGGAGGTGCCTTGTCTTGATGCTAACACTCTTGCTCCCCTAAAATCCCCTTTCCATGCTTAACTATAGTAGTCATTTTCCAGTAACCGTAAGTTGGGACTGTATCCCCATCTGCTTTAAATCTTCTCAGTGTATTTCCTTACTGTTCTGAGGGCTAGAATTCTGTAATCAAAGTGTTGGCAAGGGTTGGTTCCCTCTGGAAACTCTAAGGGAGAATTGCTTCCTACCTCTCTTCCAGCTCCTTGAAGATGCCAGCAATCCTTGGTCTTCCTTGGCTTATAGCATCTGCCTCTACCATCCTGTGGGCTTCTTCCCATGTGTTGCTATGTCCCAGTCTCCCTCTTATTGTCAGAATGTGCATCATTGGTTTAAGGTCCACCCTAAGTCAGTATGACCTCATTTTAACATGATTCCATCTGCAGTGATGCTGTTTCCAAATAAGGTCATATTCACAGGTGCCCGGGGTTAAGATCTGCATGTGTCTTTTGGGGAGACACGGTTCAGCTCAGTACAGTATACCCTCCAGTCTCTCCAGAGCTCATATCTCTTCCATGAGCAAATACATTTGTCTCCTCTCAGGTCCTTAGAAGCCTTAACCTATTCCAGCATCAACTCATCTCCTAAATCATCTCAGTCAGGTAAGACTGAGACTCTGGGCATGGTCTGTACTGAAGCAAAATTTCTCTCTGTGGACCTGTGAAACCTGGAAAGCAAATCGTATGCTTCCAAAATACACCGATGGGACAGGCATGTGATAAGCGCTTCTATTCCCGAAGGAAGAAACTGGGAGGGCAAAATGGATCACAGGTCCCGGACAAGGCTTGAAACTCAGCAGGGAAAATTCCATGAGGGTTTCAAGGGCCGAAATCCTCTGAGGCTACATGCTCTGTGTGCCAGGCCAGCTGGACCTGTGGACCTGAAACTTCAAGGAGTTGTAGGAGGGCCTGGCTTCCTTAGAGATGAGGCTGAAGGGAGGAGAAAATGGAAACTATCTGAAAACACCTACTTGTTTTTACATGTTGCTGAAGATGAAACCCAAGGAGGGTCCCTTGCATTGGCTTTAACCACACTTGTAGCAGCGAATACTCTGGCAGCCCCAGAGCTACCCTTGAAGCTGGGAGTAGGGAAGGGAGGAGAAAGCTTTGCAAGCCAGTAAGTTGTTTATGCTTGAGATTAAGGGATAAACAGCGCCGACTTCATGGGTGTGTAACCTGTGTAATTGCACAAGGGCCCACACTTAGAAGAGCCCCAATTGAGTTAATGCTCTTCTGTCACCATTTTGAAATTCTTAGTATTTGAACAAGGGGTCCCACATTTTAATTTTACAGTGGGCCTCCAAAATTAAGTTCTGAGTGTTATCACTGCCTACGTCTTAATTATGACAACTTTGTAGATACATAAGCCAAAAAAATGGGAATTTGTATCAAATTATTGACACAGCTATTTCTGGGAAGAAGGTAATTTTAAGTTTTCTCACTTTTGCTCATCTATATTTTCTAATTTTCTATAAGGAATATGCATTCCTTACCTAAGAAAAATTAGTTTTTTAGACTTTACAAATTACTGATATGGGAAAATTGCAGAGATAAATTTTATGAAGTATACTTTCTATCTGGAACCCAACCAGAATGAGTTCCAGAGGCCTTATTTTGCATATAGAGTTTACTGGGAAGAGACACCCGTGGGGAGAAAGCCAAGCCAGGCAAGAATGCTCGCCATGGCAGCAGCAGATGGATGGAGGGTCATCAGAGATGATGCCGACAAGACCCTTAAGCCATCCGCATGTAGTCTTCCCTGAGGAAAGCAAAGAGGAACATACCTCTAGCCCTCATAGTCTGTTCTGTCATGGAGATCTAACTGCTGATTTCTGTTTCTGTCCCCAGTTGCAGATATGCTGCAGAAGAAAAACCATATAGTTCTGACAGTGGGCCTCGCTGCACATTTATGGGTCCAATAGCAGTTGCGCCCAGTGCTTCTCAGCATACCACGTCCTTGATTTGGAACCATTTCCCATTTTCCACAGCATGTGCCAAACTTAACTCTGCTCTTCTCAACGCTGAGCAAACACTCACTCTTCTAACTACCCCAAGAAAATGAAGGAAGTTTGGGAGGAATGCCACAGCCTCGCCTTCAAGAGTTTCTATGCTTTAAAGTGTCTCCCTCTCCCCTGACTTCTATTTCCTAACTTTCAAATGGATGAGGTCTTGTTCCCCTTTTCATACGATAACATAATGCCATCTTTCCCTGGAGGACATTTTCAGGATTAGAAACCCAAGATCACTCTCACCTAGTTCATTGTCATGCAGTGTCTTTCAGGGTTTAAAAAGCTCCCTATTCACACATGAGTATAACTTTTGTGCTTTGGGGTAACTGATGCTGCTTCTATGCTAATTAACATACTTTCATCTATTTAAGGATTAGCTCTTTTCATCTGCCTTTGCTCAGAGCTCACTTTCCCTATCTTTTATTACTGGTGTTACCTGGGCTAATTAGGGTCGCCAGACTCCTAAGATAGCCACCAAGGAGCCACACCTCTGAGAAATCATGGCTTTGTGGAGAATTCATGGCTTTTGAATCTGGGCTGACCATGTGAGCCACTTCAACCACTAGAACTTGACATAGTGAGGCTGTGCTGGTCCGGGCCTAAACCTTCAGAAGCCCCTGCAGCTTTTGCTTTTGCACTCTTGAGATTTAGATTTAAGAAGTGCATTTAAAGAACCTCAAGTTAGCCCCATCCTGAGACCACACTGAGATAGAAAGAAAGATGCCTCAGCCTTCCAGCAAAGCTTGGCAATGCTTGAGACGAGGGAATAGAGTCATCTTACATGATACAGCTTAGGCCACCCTCTCTCACAACATGAGAGACTCTGAGAGAAGGACCCAGTCAGCCCACTGGGGCTATTACAAGAGACAATGCAGTTATTGTTTCAAGCTCCCAAGTTTGAGATGGTTTGTTAAGCATTAATAGATAACTAAGATACTCTCTTCACCCCTAGTAGGTATACACACGCACGCACACGCACGCACACACACACGCACACAGCCATCACCTCCATTGCCTCGGCTCTGCCAGGCAGCCTCAGGCAGTCAACCTACTGGGTAAATAAATTCCAAAATGTATCTTTGCTTACACAGTTTGAATTTCTTTTGGGAAGTTCTTTCCCCTCCTTTTAAAACCCAGTCTTGGGTTGCCATTCAAATATTTGCCCATGATCTTACAATTTTGGCAGTTGTATTTTGCCTGGCATTTCTGTGGCCTTCATTTATATTAAAACTGCTTCAATATGGATGTGTTCGATAGCGTGGTATAGTGGTCTAAAACATAGAACAATGTTTAAAATTAATGTGTTTTGATTGCTGTGAATGCCTTGGCTGATTCTGAGGTAATTCGTAAATGACACGTTGGGACCATTCTTCCAGGGTTTCAGGCTGTTGCATAAGTGTATTATTTCTAGAAAAATTATTATTTCAGGCTTTTGAAAGTAATAGTCTACAGTGCATGCCACAGGCAAATGCCAATTTGAAGGTTTTGAAGGAAAAATATAACAAACTGCCATATTTGTTAGCATTTTGAGGTACCAAAATCTTTGTGGAATTTCAGAGGCCATCCATTTCCTCAGGCCTGTACACAGCAAGGTAACATTATAAATCAGAATTTGCAGACTCTTGCCTGTAGAAATACTTCCAAGGAGTGTCCCATGAGTCTCCAGTGGACGTTCCCACTTCTGCACCCATCCTTCTGCACACATCTGATGGTACTGCTGTAACCTCCCAGAACATTTTCTTCTCAGCTGAGGCACCAGAATCCCCCACATGCCAAACCATTTAGTGTTGAATTTTGTTTCACATTCTGTTAGGTAGACACATAGCTGTGCTCCTTGGGCGCAAAGTTTTGCTAAGTTTTTCCAAAAAAAAAAGCTTCCAAATTTACTCAGTTCCATGCTTACCTTACAACTCACCTATAAACTCAGTGGGTTCAGAGTGGACACATCTTCACAGACCCTAAGTGACAGACACCATTCTATTCTCAGGACTACTCCTTTCCCCATAACCCTGGGACTTTTTAAGCTTCCTCTTCCCTTCAGAAGAGGCTTTCCCTCTTCTGATAGAATCTTCTAGCAGGTCTGCTCCACTAGCTCAGAATTTGTCCAGCCAATCTGTGTTGTGATCATGTACCAACTTATATTCAGAGTAGATCTTCCACCACACATACACACAAAAAAAGTAATTTCTTGAGACCCTGAAGACCTGAAGTGTAGGCATTGTTTACTGACACTTCCCTAGGGGGGAATGCAAAGAACATGAAAGTGGGTGGCCAGAGGCTAATATGTATTCCTGAATCACTCACTCACTAGTTGGATAACTCAGGTAAGACAGTGAACCTCTCTCAGCTTCAGTGCCTAGACAATTCCAGCAACACGAGCCCATAACTCTGCCTAAGAAGAAGGTGCTAGGAACACCCATCGTGGAGAGAGATGTTGACCTTCTCACATCCATCTTAGTGAGGTTCCTTCTCACTGAGCATAACACACGGTATGAGAATACAGGGGGAACAGCTGGACAGCCTAGACTCAGAATGTAGGTCAGGAGGCAGTGAAGAAACAAAATGGAAGTGCAGGAAAAGAACCTTGGCTTTCTTTTGTAAAACAAGATGCAGGGGGACAAAGAGACAAAGAGATATCTCACTGAAACAAATAAAAGATAATTTTTTCTGAACTTCCCAGTAGGTTAGGCTAGGACTTTTCCTTTAGGTTTAAGATGAAGAAAAGCTATTGCCTTGGATGGCAAGAACTGAAGATATCCTCTCAAGACTAAAGAGAAACCCAGTTTGTCTCCATAAAGCCAGAAGGGTTTATATAATAAAAAAATGTCAGCTAAATAGGGAGCGTTTACTTCATGCAAGACACTGAGCTAAGCGTTTTACATGTATTAGTAGATTTAATCATAGCATTAACCCAGTATCACCCCCTACTTGAGGTAATAAAAAATGTTTCCAGATACTGTCAAACTCCTCCATGTTGAGAACCACTGTTTGGTACTGAAAGTCCCTACCATCTGACGGTGGTCCTTATCACAGCTCTGACCCGCAATTCCTGTCCCAGATTCCTTGAGATTACAAAGTAGGTTGTATGTGGGTATTAAATGAGTTAATATAGGTATGATGCTTAGGAAAGCTCCCTGCACAGAGCAAGCTCTAATCTTAGTATTAGCTGTTATTATTGCTGTTTTGGTTGTTGTCATCATCATAGGAGAGGCAGCAGAGCAGGGTAGAAGAGAGACTGTAGAGGAAAGATTTGGGGGGGGCGGTAATTGTCTCCATTCTTGGATAATCAAAACCGGGCTTGCAATATGTAAGATCCAGCCGTCAGTAACTAACTCCATCCACCAAGCCAGCAGTAGGAGCTTGGCAAACAGCCAAACTATGAGCCTTGTCTGGGCAGAAAATAAAATCATCAGGAAAAAATTAATTGCTTTCAGTGAATCTTTATTAAAAAGCCATTCTGAGTATATAACTTTCCTATTCTTGCAATTAGTCCTTTTCATTGCAGTTTTGGATGTCACCTATTTTGATGCAGTCAAGCCATCAGACTTACCTAAGAACAGGGCTCCCATCAAATAGGCTTTGGCTTCAGAAAAAGAAAGGGCAGGTCTGCACAGGAGCGGGAAGAGAAGACCAGGCTGATGTGTGAAGGGGCAAAACAGTAAAGAGAATCATCCTATTTTGTTGTCCAGTTGCTCATAATGAGTCAGCAAGTAGACAGCCATCTTTAACTGGTGACAGGTGAAAAGGAAATGGTGATTCGTGGGGGCTGGAGTGCTAACGCACCTGTGTGAGGAAAGCACTGGGACTCATTCCAGACACAACCACAAAGGGGTTTCAGGAGATGCAGAGACGCTAAGACATCGCCGAGATAGCTTGCGAGACGCCGGTTAAAATCCACCCTAAGCCTTCACCGCGAAAACTAGGACTGACAGGCAGGGTTCATCGGCATCAGCTACCTGAAAACAAGAAATGTTAAAAATTCAGGGGACATGAGAACACAGGGCATGGGAGAAGATTTTGCCATTTTTATGAGAAACATCATGTTAGCTTAGTAACGCTTAACAGACTTAGAAAAGCCACACTGGGTTTCATAGGTTGGGGCTGTGCAGAAATCTGTTCATTCATTGAAACAACCACATCTCTATGTGTCCATCCAACTTCCCCATGTCTCAGTTTCTTCATCTGAGATAGCAGCCGTGTTGTACATGATTTTACCTTTTGCACATAAAACATTTAGTTAGTTTTCATAACACTTTGAGAGGTAGGTGTTACTGTCCTTAATTAACAGATAAAATTGAGGCTCTGAAAGGTAGTTACTTCCCTAAAGTCCCATAAACTGTCCTAAGTACAGGGGCTCTCTAGTTCAAGTTCTATACTCTTTTTAGAATCCTGATGAAAACCAGAGCTTGGTTCTCTGAGACCTCTTTCAGCTCCAGAATTCCATGATTTTATGGATTCTGTGTTTCTGAAAGCATGCCTGCTTCTTGACGTTTTCCTCCCTTTATCCTGAAGAGGTTTAAATCGTCAGAGGCAGATGACCTCCTCACCATCAAGGGGCCTGTTTTTCCCTTTCCCCACCACCTTTTGTTCCTTTCTGCTCCACCCTGTGTAGAAGACCTGCAAATGGGCCCTAAATGCCTCTTCTAGTTAGATGTTTAGATTGAAAGTTTTGCCTCAGAAAAGAACTACAGAGAGTAAGTTAGCTTTGCGAAAGGATAATCCAGACAAAATCCTGCTAAAAAAGGCCACGGCTAACTAGGGACGTCTACACCTCGTGGTCTTTTCTGGGGAAATGGGGAGTAGAGCAACCTGAATTTGCAAGTTCAATGAAATGATACT
>PVHT020000175.1:166115-189862 GCA_004024745.2 Catagonus wagneri
CTTTTTGCCTTTATGTAGAGCCGCACCCACGGCATATGGAGGTTCCCAGGCTAGGGGTCCAACAGGAGCTGCAGCCGCCAGCCTTTGCCACAGCCATAGCAACGCGGGATCCAAGCTGCGTCTGCGACCTACACCACAGCTCACGGCAACGCCGGATCCTTCACCCACTGAGCAAGGCCAGGGATCGAACCTGCAACCTCATGGTTCCTAGTCGGACTCGTTAACCACTGAGCCACGAAGCGAACTCCCAAACCATGTTGCTTTTTGACTGAAACATCTTCATGGAGTTTTAATAACTTTTAGGAAATTCCAGTACCCCAAGCACAGCCTCCAGTATCCTCCAGAACCTTACTCCTTGTTTGTTTGTTGTTTTTTCCAGTCCCAACTCTCTCGACATGCTTATATTCTCATTGTGCTGGAATTCCTGCTCTTCTTCTGACAAGTTTTTGGCTGCCTGATGTGGGCTTTTCTCCATTGTATGAAATACATCCAGCCAGGAAGATCCAGACCAAAGTCATCTCCTCTATAAGCGCCTCAAATATCTGGATTCTACTTTGGGTAAGTTCAGCTACTTTGAATTATCATTCTATTTCTTTTTCTCCACCATGCATTCATATCTTGTTTGTTTTCTTGTCATGGTGCTGAGCTCAAAACAGGTGCTCAGTAAACGTCTGATGGAATGCATAAGTGTTAGAAAGAATTGGTCAAATGAAGTAAAAGGAAGGAATCAGAGCATGCACCCTCATGGCACTTTGTCTTCTTTGCCTTTGTCCCCATCCCTTTGTTTTATTTTGCATTTGTTGTGCTACGTTAGAATGAATTAATACTATTGGTTGACTTATATTAGAATTTATTAGGCTCACATGTCCTGTGTCCAGTCTCTTGAGGTTCAACTTCTAAATGGTTTCCAGAGATCACTAGTCAATGGGGATAAAATATAAATGGTAGAAGGCCGCAGAAGACCCCTGCACTCCAACTGTGCCCCCAGGACTGTTTCCTTCCTTCCAACTGCACTATCCTATCGCAGCTTTTACTTAATTAGTCCCCTGACTTTTGCTTTTACTGCCCCCCACATAGGATTAGGCAGTGCACATTCACAGCCAGACCAGCTGAGGAAGACCACAATGGTGAGATTTAGAGATTTAATAGTAAGCAGGGAATATCCTGACAGGCCAGAAAAGAATCACAGTGGGTAGTGGGCCCAACATGCTCAGACAGGCACAACTCAGTGGGAGCCCTCATTTTACATGCAACTTACAAGCATAGCTGGGCCCATTACTAGGCAGACATGAAGATCAAATGTCATTTGTAGAGAACACAATGTTATTCCTTTGTTTAAAGAAAAGTATAGATGGAGTAATGGAACGGACATGTGTTTGAGTCCAGGCTCCAGAACTTTTTCACTTTGAGTGAATCTTTTAAGGTTTCCAGGTCTCAATTTCCTTATATGTAGAATGGGTACATACCTCGTGGGTTGACTGTGAAAACCATATGAGGTAATATGAGTAAAGTGTTTAGCACAGAGTTTGGCAAAGAATGAATGAAGTAGAAATTTTTGCCATCATCATCATCATCATCAACATTATTGCATTGCTTAAAACTCAAGTTAGGGCAAGTAACACAAAGAAAAATTTTAAACTAGGAAAAATATCCCCTGATCTTTTTTTTTCAGGTTACTGAAAGTGTAGGATTTCTCTTAAAATATGTTGAGAATTAATTAAACACATATCCCATATTTCACATTTGCGAGGCACTATTCATAAAACTGTGGCTCGTGTGAAGAATAATTAGTGTCCTAAATCTGCTTGTCACTGTTCACGACAAATCACATGTTATGAAGGCAGCTGATATTTATAGACTAGTCTCTTTTGAGTCATTTCAGCTGGTCTAGCCATGAAAGTGTCTCGCCTAATGCTGTATTGGGGGTAGCCAGTTAATGGAATTTAGACTACAAGCTCTAAAAGCTGTCCTATGGCAAAGACCAAGTCATCTTATTTTTCTTGCACACGGCATGATAGACCACAGAACGGACCACAAGACGGTGAGAAACGCATCTTACGACAATGTATGAATTATATGTATATTGTTGCAAAGACTCTGGGCCACATTTTCTCTTGAATAATGACTTCATGATGTCAAGGGGAAACAAGAAATCCTAAGAACTCTTCTACTTTCTCAGAGGTTTGGTGTCATGCTAACTTGAGTTTGAATCCTTCTCTTCCAAGTATTAGTACAAGTTCAGACAGCTTAGTCAACCAAACTCAATGATATGACCTATCTTATAAGGCTTTGGCAGTGAATGATTTGACATAAAGTAATTAGCACCATGCCTGGTGCATATGAGCTGCTCAACTCATTGTAGGATTTTTTTTAACCCCACTCTCCCTTCTGCATAAGAAAACAAGACAGAATGGGAGACAGGGAAAGTTATCCTTCTCAGATGCAATTCGCAAAGGACTATTCAGATAGGAAGGGGAGTTAAATCCGTTTGCAGGGTTATTTTAGAACAGGACATAGGTTCTCAATTTAGGGAAAAAAATATACATATATGAAAGCCATGTAGCTTATCTTGAGGTACAGTTTTTGGGGGGATTTTCAAACATTTAAAAAATTCTGCTTTTACATTATGAGCCAAGGTAGACTATTTTCTGAGTATGGCATTGGTGCACTGAGTTATGGAGGGGTCTCTGCTTAGTCTAGGGCTCAGTAAATATTAATGAAGGGCCTAGATACCAGATGATAACAGCAATGGTGCTGGGCTAGTTCTCACGCCTTATGCTTGCACCCAGAGGGGTTGGCTATGATTTCGTGTTTAAAGAACTGAGCTTCATGGTACAATTTATCAGTCTGTGTGATGTATGTCTTCCTGCTGCTGAACAATGAACTCTATGCAAACTCACAGCTATATACATACACACGTATTTAAAAACCAAACTGGTTAAATTTATACAACTGTTTATTTTGTGTCTGAGTTTCAGTTTTGCCACCATGACTACATTTTTTTTTTTTTACTTAATCTGATTATTTTGCTGATGCCTAAAAAACCTAGCTATTTTCTGATTTTTCCCATCTCACCTCAAGGTTTCTCAAAATTTTCTCAAGATTTCAGTGTTCCTCACTCCTGCCCCTATCCACACATGGCAGTCTCAGTTCACTGGTCTTCTGTTTTTCCTTCTGACTGTGGAGATGTTTCTTTAGCAATGATCTAAGAACCTTTGAACCTGCATGTCTTTTCATGGCAAACAGATTCACACATACGCAGACCTGAAGAGATACGTTGCCCACTGCTGGACAAGAGGTTGGGTACCATTTTCCATACTGAATGGGGATGAGACGCCCTGTGCCTTCGTCTTGCAAACACAGTGCACTGGCTGCAGGAATCATCTAGATTTTTGTCATTGAAATTCCAAAGCAAATCTCACACGTGTGCCTGCCTGGCTGCATACTACCCCAAAGTCACCATGCCCACACACCATTAACATGAAACCACAAAACGATAACTGAAAATCACAAAGAAACTTAAAGAAATCACTTGTTCACGATTTTACTTTTTAGCAGAAAATAATAATGAAAACCCAGGACTTGTAAAAGGACAATGAATTTGACAAAATAAT
The DNA here is from genome assembly GCA_004024745.2 of Catagonus wagneri. Lineage (NCBI taxonomy): Eukaryota > Metazoa > Chordata > Mammalia > Artiodactyla > Tayassuidae > Catagonus > Catagonus wagneri. Next base: position 169,730 of record PVHT020000175.1, read on the forward strand.
CATCTGACTATAGCCTGACCTTTCCTTCTCAAAGTGTCTTACATCATCATTAGATGTTTTTTCCGTATCATAGAAAGCAAGAAAATAAATATAAAAGCATTCTTATTAAAAAACCCACCGTGATATGTATTACTAGTATGACTTTCTAGGAGATATATGAGCACTCATATCCAAATTTCAAATATTTATAATCTTCAGATCAGCGAGGCAACGTCTAGAAATTTATCCTAAAGATGCCATAAAAGTATGCGAAGATGTATCCACAAGAACTTCATAATAATGAAAAAAGAAACCGTATGATTATGAAACCATTTGAGAGAACACTGTAGAACATAGTTTACAGGCATAGAAATTGGATATGATGTATTTCTAGATGAAAAAAAGGACATTTTTGAAAGAACATATGTAAGTTTCTTTGTTCTTGTGTGGGTTTGTGTGTATACATGCATAGCAAAAAATCTAGAAAGATATTTTTCAAAGTATTAAATGAGTTATTACTGATGGTAATATTAAAGGTTATTTTTATTTCTTTATACCTCTTTACATTGTATAGACTGCTTTGCAAGAGAATGAAAGTAAAACTATTTAAACTTGGGGAGGGAGGATAAAACACTTAATGACAGGGGATGTACATCAGTGTCACATTGAAATGTGTAAAAGTCCACCATCAAAACCTATACCACAGAGTCTCAGGGGCCAAGTACAGTTATTGGGTTAAACCCCCTCTGTGCTCACCCCGGCCCCGCGACATGGTGAAGACCAGGGGAAATCATGACTAAAGAAAAGACCTGGAGCCATCCCAGCAGTGTCACTATACACACAGCCTTGACTCATTAGTGATTTAATATTTGCCACTTCTCCCCCCACCTTCCCCAGTATTCATAGGCAGACTTCTGGCGATTGACAGTGTCTCTATTGCCAGAAAGATGTGCCGAGCTGTCAGGGGAGTGGAAGTGACACTGAAAAGGGGTGTGTTCAAGGCCAGTAACATCCAGAGAAGTATGCCCACATACAGCATGCCCACCTAATCCAGAAATGCACTTGCTCATTAGGACCAACCAGGGGAAACATTCAATACAGGCTATTTAGCATCCACTGCAATGAATGAAACAGGCACAGAAACAAAATCCAACTTTAAAATTCTCTCCTTTCTTTCTTCTCTCTCCCTCCTCTCTCTCTCTCTCCCCCCCACTCTCTCCCTCCTTCTTCCCATCTCTCTCAAATTTCAAACATGTCTTATAACCTGTCCCGTGGGTCAAGCTATCCCTGAAGAGTGATGCTAAGCCGTTCTGAGTGACAGGCTGTCATATTTAAATTTAAAAGCTGTAAGATACATAAATACTAGGGATATAATGTACACCATGATAAATATAATTAACATTGCTGTACATTATATATAGAAGTTCCTAAGAAAGTAAATCCTAAGATCTCATCATAAGGAAAAATATATTTTTTTCTATTTCTTTTTTTTTTTTTTGTCTTTTCTAGGGCCGCACTTGTGGCATATCAGGTTCCCAGGCTAGGGTTCTAATTGGAGCTGTAGCCGCCAGCCTACACCACAGCCACAGCAATGTGGGATCCAAGCTGTGTCTGCAACCTATACCACAACTCACGGCAACGCCGGATCTTTAACCCACTGAGGAAGGCCAGGGATCGAACCTGCAACCTCATGGTTCCTAGTCGGATTTGTTAATCACTGAGCCACGGTGGGAACTCCTATTTTTTCTGTTTCTTTAATTTTGTATCTATATGAGATGATAGATGTTCACTAAACTTTCTGTGATAATAATTTCATGAGGTATATAGTACAGATCATTATGTTGTACACCTTAAGACTTATATGGTGCTGTATGTCAAGTGTATCTCAATTAAACTGGAAGATAGATGATAGATAGATAGATAGATAGATAGATAGATAGATAGATAGATAGAAGTGAAAACAAAAAAAGTTTCCTTTTCCTGCTGTATTCTGGTCTTAGAGGTGGAGTAAGTCCATTTTGCACACTCGTGGCCACAGGCATGACGAGCATCTAGTCCATTCCTCCCCAGCATTTCTGCAGGCGTCTCTGATCTGAAGTGCTGCTTTGTTTAAAACCTTCCTTGAGCTCAGACACTCCACCAGGCATATGATGGACCAGCTAATGCTGGCACCCCAAGCAGAAACAGAGCATGCAGATTTTACTTCAAAAAACACATGGCTGCCTATTCAAGAGAAATTGTTGTCATCCTGGTCAGGCCTGGATCCAATCTGTGTTGAAGAACATGAAAGGAGCCCTGACGACAATACATCACCATCCTAACATATCCTAGTCAGGCACACTGCTATTTCTTGCCATTTTCTTTTTTCTCATACGAAGGTTGCTATCATTTCACACACATTTTGCAGTGATGAAGGTAATTCTGTTACTACCCATCTGGGAGGGATGGGGGAGCAAGCGTTTTATAACTGGGTTTCAACAGCTTTGAACATACTTCCTCAGATCTCTCTCCATCATAACTCTCTCGTCTTTATATGACACTTCTTATTAAAATATAAGTATTATGTCTTTTTCTGTAACACATAAGCCCACAGAGTCTGGACAAAGAGCCAGGGGGCTGGGAACTCCGCTGCCCCATCCACAACTGAATTTTAAAAATGGAATTAGGAAACTCAAACCAAGAATCTCTCAAAACAATTTGGAAGTGAGCCATCACCATATTGATGGGATGTAGGTGAAGAAACAACTCACTCTAAACGTTAAAAACCAGAAGTCAGGGACAGACGTTTCAGCCCCGGGTCTCTGTAATTTCCATCACTCACTGATCCTGAGAGGTCCAGCCCATTCACCTTCAGACCTGGAACATGATGGCTGTGCAGGAAGAGACCACAGCTTGCAGTGCCTTTACATTTGTTATTGCTGTTGTTTATGTGTTTTAAACAACATAGCTCCTAATGAGGTGATTTAGTGAAATGTTCGTCTCCCTCTGTATTACTGCCATGACACTCAGTGGTGAAAAGGAAACATTCAAATATGCAGTAATGAAATATGCTGTTGGATTTTACAGACTTTCTTTCCTCCTTTCAGAAGAGAATTTCTATTACTTTCACCTCTCAGGAATATCACAACATGACTGAGAAATAAAAGTGGGGAAAACAAATAGCATTTACCACCTACCAATCTGGCAATAGTAATTGGCAACATCATTCACAGATATTCACCTGCAGTGCTGAGCCCCACAGAAATGAGTGAGATTAGTTCCATTTCAGTTACAATAACAACAGGAACTGGGCCCACATGTTTGTGTCTTGGTGGAGGCAAGGGACAGACTACAAAGCAAGTCTAAATTCAACAATCAGATAGGAATGAAGGCCTGCTCTCCCAAATCGCAATGAAATAATTCCCAGAGGCAGCTTGCCTTGGGTTCTGAGAGTTCAGGAGGAAATATGTTTGCAAAAAGAACCACAGGGAAGCAAAATGAAAATGAATTGCTCCAGTTCTAGGCATTCCCTTTTTTTTAAATAATGATTTTTATTTTTTACATTATAGCTGGTTTACAGTGTTCTGTCAGTTTTTACTATAGAGCAGGGTGACGCAGTTACACATGCATGTATACATTCTTTTTGCTCACATTATCATGCTTCATCATAAGTGACTAGTTATAATTTCCAGTGCTATACAGCAGGATCTCAATTGCTTAGCCATTCTAAAGGCAATAGTTTGAATCTATTAACCCCAAAATTCCCAATCCATCCTACTTCCTCCTCCTCCCCCTTGGCAACCTCAAGTCTGTTCTCCATGTCCATGATTTTCTTTTCTGTGGAAAGGTTCATTTGTGCTTTATATTAGACTCCAGATATAAGTGATATCATATGGTATTTGTCTTTCTCTTTCTGGCTTACTTCACTCAGTGTGAGAGTCTCTAGTTCCATCCATGTTGATACAAGTAGCATTATTTTGTTCTTCTTTATGGCTGAGTAGTATTCCATTGTGTATATATACCACATCTTCTTAATCCATTCATCTGTCGATGGACATTTAGGTTGTTTCTGTGTCTTGGCTATTGTGAATAGTGCTGCAAGGAACATGCGGGTGCATGTGTCTTTTTCAAGGAAAGTTTTGTCCAGATGGATATATGCTCTCGAGTGGGTTTGCTGGGTCATATGGTAGTTCTATGTATAGTTTTCTAAGGTATCTCCATACTGTTTTCCATAGTGGTTGTACCAATTGACATTCCCACCAACAGTGCAGGAGTGCTCCCTTTCTCCACACCCTCTATAGCATTTGTTATTTATAGTCTTATTAATGATGGCAATTCTGACTGGTGTCAGGTGGTACCTCATAGTAGTTTTGATTTGCATTTCTCTAATAATCAGTGATGTTGAGCATTTTTTCATGTGCTTGTTGGCCATCTGTGTATCTTCTTTGGAGAAATGTCTATTCAGGTCTTTTGCCCATTTTTCCACTGGATTGTTGGCTTTTTTGCTGTTGAGTTGTGTAAGGTGTTTGTATATTTTAGAGATTAAGCCCTTGTCAGTTGCATCATTTAAAACTATTTTCTCCCATTCTGTAAGTTGTCTTTTTTTTTTTTTTTATGGTTTCCTTTGCTGTGCAAAGGCTTGTCAGTTTGATTAGGTCCCACTGGTTTATTTTTGCTTTTATTTCTGTTGCTTTGGGAGACTGACCTGAGAAAAGATTTGTAAGTTTGATATCAGAGAATGTTTTGCCTCTGTTCTCTTCTAGGAGTTTGATGTTGTCTTGTCTTACATTTAAGTCTTTAAGCCGTTTTGAGTTTATTTTTGTACACGGTGTGAGGGTGTGTTCTAGTTTCATTGATTTACATGTGGTTGTCCGGTTTTCCCAGCACCACTTGCTGAAAAGACTGTCTTTTCCCCATTTTATATTCTTGCCTCCTGTGTCGAAGGTTAATTGACCATAGGTGTCTGGGTTTATTTCTGGGTTCTCTATTCTGATCCATTGGTCTGTCTGTCTGTTTTGGTACCAGTACCGCACTGTCTTGATTACTGTGGCTTTATAATATTGCCTGAAGTCTGGGAGAGTTATGCCTCCTGCTTTGTTTTGTTCCTCAGGATTGCTTTTGCAATTCTGGGTCTTTTGTGGTTCCATATACATTTTTGGATTGTTTGTTCTAGTTCTGTGAAAAATGTCATGGGTAATTTGATAGGGATTGCATTGACTCTGTAGATTGCTTTGGGGAGTATGGCCATTTTTACAACATTAATTTTTCCCACCCAGGAGCATGGATTATCTTTCCATTTCTTTGAATCCTCTTTAATTTCCTTGATGAATGTTTTGTAGTTCTCAGCATATAAGTCTTTCTCCTCCTTGGTCAGGTTTATTCCCAGGTATTTGATTTTTTTTGGGTGCAATTTTTAAAAGGTATTGTATGTGTATATATATATATTTTTTTTGCCTTTTTGTCTTTTTAGGGCCACACCCACGGCATATGGAGGTTCCCAGGCTAGGGGTCTAATGGGAGCTGTAGCCGTCAGCCTACATCACAGCCACAGCAACGCCAGATCCAAGCCATGTCTGCAAACTACACCACAGTTCATGGCAATGCCAGATCGTTGATCCACTGAGCAAGGCCAGGGATGGAACCCACAACCTCATGGTTCCTAGTCGGATTTGTTTCCGCTGTGCCACGACGGGAACTCCAAAGGTATTATATTTTTGTATTCCTTTTCTAATATTTCACTGTTAGTATATAGAAACACGACTGATTTCTGAATGTTAATCTTATATCCTGCTACTTTGCTGAATTTGTTGATCAGTTTGAGTAGTTTTGGGTTGAGTCCTTAGGGTTTTCTGTATATAGTTTCACGTCATCTGCATAGAGTGACAGTTTTACCTCTTCTCTTCCAATTTGGCTACCTTTTATTTCTTTTGTTTGTCTGATTGCTGTGGCTAGGACTTCCAATACTATGTTGAATAACAGTTCTGAGAGTGGGCATCCTTGTCTTGTTCCACATTTTAGTGGGAATGCTTTCAGCTTTTCTCCATTGAGTATTATATTTGCTGTGGGGTTGTTGTAAATGGCCTTTATTATGTTAAGGTATGTTCCCTCTGTACCCACTTTGGTAAGAGATTTTTTTTTTTTTTGTCATGAATGGATTTTGATTTTTGTCAGATGCTTTTTCTGCATCTATTGAGATGATCGTATGGTTTTTTACTTTTCTTTTGTTAATGTGGTGTATGACGATTGATTTGCATATGTTGAACCATCCTTGTGAACCTGGGATGAATCCCACTTGGTCCTGGTATATGATCCTTTTTATATGTTGTTGGATTTGGTTGTATAAAATTTTGTTGAGAATTTTTGCATCTATATTCATCAAAGATGTGGGTCTATAGTTTTGTTTTTTGGTCATATCCTTGCCTGGTTTTGGTAATAGGGTGATGATGGCCTCATAGAAGGTCTTTGGGAGTGTTCCTTCTTCTTCAGCCTTTTGTGAAAGTTTAAGGAGGATGGGTATAAGTTCCTCTTTGTAAGTTTGGTAGAATTTACCTGTGAAGAGTTCTGGGCATTCTTTGCCTCTTTTGGGCATTGACTCTTTTTTTCATTTTTTTTTTTTTTTTACACAATCCTCAGAGGAATGGATGGTTCAGTAAACAAAACAAACAAAATAGAACATGTAAAAGGCTGTGTCTGTATGGCTCTGAGTGAAACAATTCAGGTCTCCCAAACTTGTGTCTATGGTATAATAAAGGTTTTAGAATCTACCTTGCAATATTTCTAGTTCTTTTTCTCTAAAATTGGGTCGAAAGAACCCAAGTTGTAATAGAATTTTTAAAATTAGTACTACACTGGAAAATAGAAATCAACAATGGGAACTTAAAAAAAAATGTCTGTTTAGCTTTTATGCCACTCTGAAAACAAGCAACCCTGAAGAGGTCTGCTCACTTGGATCTCATTTGAAAATTGAAATCTACCTTTCCTTCCCTCGGCCAAGTTAGTCCCACTCTCCTTTCCACTCCCACTCAGGGGCCCTTTATAGTTTCCTCCCTCCTTTACATCCAAATGCAGAAGTGAAGTGTGAAAAGCTGTTTAAGTACTCTTAACATACTGAAAAAGGAAACTATCTGGCCATTTTTTATATTCCATGATATTAAAGTAATTCATCTGAGTTTGCACTAATGACAGTAAATCTCTCCTGCTGACAAGCTGTGGTCAATTATCCTTTCTACAGCCTTTTAAATCCAAAGCAGTAGGAAGTGCGTCAGTGTTGGAAACTTGTAGCTTGCTAATTCAAATGAAGCAGCCAGCCAGCTTGAGCAGCTCTCCAGACAGTGCACCACTAGGCTGTGGGGCCGCAAACAGCTCTCCTCCGGGCCTGCAAATACTGGGGCACTTCCGCTGGAATTTACATGTATGGAGGAAACGGTTTAAATAAAGCAGTGTGTTATTTATCCCTGTAATGAGTAGTTTAACAGCAACAATTAGGAAGGAAATTCTACAAGCCCGAACTCCAGTTACTTATTACAGCCACTGAAAGTCAATTAAAGTATCTGAGTAATTACAGGGATTGGGATCATCTGTCATCTGGCAAATCATATTAGAGGGAAGAGGCTCTCGGTTTGTTTTGAGAGTGTGTGATCTCGTCTCCATCATGCTGGTTAATTTTCGGACAAGGGAGTGTGAGGGCGGCTTGCCCGACACATCTGTAGATCTGTTCACCTGGGAGAGCATCAGAAATGTTCTCTGGATTTCCATCCAACCTCCGCAGCCATGCAAAGGAGCAGGAGTCTGCCCAGAGGTGAGTGGGCGGTGCCTCTGGTGGTACCTTGTTCCTTCTTGAGCTCCTGCTGTACCAAGTCCTGGTTCCTTTGTCCACTTCAAGGCCTACCAGCTCCCCCACTACCTCCCAGGACCTCCCTCAGTCTTCCTGGTCAGCTCCCTGGCTCATGAACGTTATCATTGTGGTTTAAACGACTTCTGTGCTTTTTCTCAGCCTGTTACTTTAAGGTGCATTCTTCCCCTCTCTTCTGTCTGTTCCGATCCTCTTGACCCTTCAAGGCTCAGCCAGCGTCCTGACCCCTCCCTGATGCAGATCCAGTACCGCAGCTCTCCTTCTATGACTTGCCTGTGGAATTGCAAGTTGATTGCTCAGTGGCTCTCAGATTGTAACTACCTAGCAGGGGCTACATCTTAAGTTTCCACTTCTTGCCCAGCATCTGGGATACGCTTATACCCCCAGGGTGGTAACTTCCTGATCCTTGATTTCTGTGGTTGCTGTAGTTTAATCTCATGTTTGGTAAAGTATCCTAATCAGACCTGGTCGGCCTTCCTTCATTTATTCACACCTTCCTTCCTTCAGCAGCATGTTTTGAATGGCTGACTTAGAGCAGGACCCCAGAACTATGGTTTGGATCCAGCCCTTCCTCTCCAATCACATTGCCCGATGGGAAACTGCTTGCTCACACCACCCTGCACAACCAAGGAGCCTCTCAATGCTCATCATTCCTCCGCTGGCCACACTTGAAGGAAAATCATCATAAAAACACATATAAACATAGAAAGAATGAGCTCTCTCTCCCCTGTGGTTCTACACGGCTCTCCTCAGAGCATTCTTAGTCCAAACCAGAAGACAAAAGACTGGAAAATATTTTCAAATGATCTCCCAGATGACTTTAGGGCTTACATTGTGCTCAAGTTTGGTTCAAGGGATGGGCAAAACTTGGGTCAGCCAGCTATTCTAGGGTCAGCCAGACGTTAGGGTCGAACGGCCATGTTTGGGTTGAATTAAGAACACTTACTATTTTTCATATCCCAAGACAGATATTGGAATTTTAACTTTTCTCTTTGCAACTTCTTTGTATTTTGAAATTTTATTTCATCTTGGAGTGAGACTTCCCAGAAGATCTTGTTTCTCTCTCTCCTCTTTCATGGCATGTCCTTTGGTAACTCTTGTTCTGCACCTGTGGTATTTAGACTTCATATTTCCACTCTCATTTGCCCCCAACGTTTTGTTTGTGTAAAAAAAAAAAAAAAAATCTGCATAAGTCCAAGGAAACTGATCAGGAGGAAACATGAAATTGAACCTATGGGAAAATCCACGAAATATTTTCATTAAAGCTTCTCACTATTTTCTGCAGGAAATATTGTCCATAACAAAACGCTGAAAATAGAATATTCTCAGGCATCAAACATAAAGGCAAGACTGACAAGCTCGACAGCATCAGACCATATCAAAGGACTGCTGAAAACCCTTTAATGGCTGGAGCTCTCTGATAGTAGTGGACATATTGCAGAGTAACTGTTGTATCTGCACTATGACACCCATACCACCAACACGCAGAGCCTGTGTTCAGTACAGGCCAGCATTGTGCTATACGTTTCCCTCGTGTCTAGCACTGTGCCTGGCACACAGTATGTCCTCAGTAAATATTTGTCCAGTGACTATTTTGTCACTGTTTCGTTATATAAATACCACGTATTACGTGTGGAAGTTTTAAAATTCTAAGATAAACAGGTCTGGTCTGGTCTGTAAGAAGTTCAAGTCCTGACACTGTGATTCCCAAGCCTGAGTGAGCATCAGGATTGCTCAGGAAGGTCCCATAGCACAGATTTCCAGGCCTTCTGGAGAAGAATCTCTTTTTCAGAGAGTCTAATTTAGTGGGTCTGAGTAGGGACCTGGAATTCTGTATTTTCAGTAAGCTTCCATACACCTCTGATGATCAGCCAGATCGGAAACCCTTGTGCTAGTTGGTGGTAATAGAAGCCTTATGTATTTAACATCTCTTTTCCTACATTTGAAGAGTTTTCTCACCCCTCATCTCCCTCGATTCACTCTCTGAGTGGCGTAGCGTACCGTGCAGTTTACAAATGATGATGTGAAGCCCAGAAAGTTCACAGCATTGGCAAAGTCACATCTGGATTTGAACCCAGGGTTTTCATTCACGAGCTCATCACAGTTTCCTTCTCCCTAACTCCCTCTTGAGAGTGAGGACCCAGGTTAGCTCCATCAGGTAAAGAGCAACAAACCATATAGGTCATTACTAAATGAACAGCCAGTATGTTGAGGTCTCTCTCCTAGGTTCTTTGGGAGAGACAAAGTAAGAGAAAATTATTTCCTTCTTCATACCCACCCCCCACCTTGAGAATCACCCCAGGAAAAAGAATTCATTATGGAGATAGGCTCTCTCAATGATGACCAGCAATGAAGGTTATTTCCTTATAGTTATTTTTTTTACATAGAACATATATCAACTAAGAAAGTCAGTGCTACTGGGTAGACTAAGCCTGGTTCATACTCCATGAATGATGAACTAGGAAGTAGACCAAATTCAGTCCTTCACCTGAACACGGCTCCTAAACCCAGCCCTCCTGCTTCTCTCTGGATTGTTACCTAGCCCTCTTTGCTTCACTCTTCTATCTACAGTGTGGTCGAGATAAGCCATTAAAGGATTTATTTCACTATTATCATATAATCCAATATGACATTAGCCGTGCATCTGACAGCAGATAGATGAAAATTCCAGCTGTCTTTCTGGATTAGTAACACAGCAAGTTTTATTTTGCAATGACAAGATGTGGGAGAGCAGTGTCAGCAAAGGTGGCTTCATTTTCCATGGCCCAAAGCTTTTCCCTGCCATATCCCTGAAGAGAAAAGGCCAGAGATTCCAGAGTATGGATGCTGAGCTATCCTGTCACTCAGGGATGTGGTCCCTCCAGGCTGTGTCTGAGAGTGAGGCAAGGCTCTGCGAAATATACAGAGGGCTTGTGTTGATGGCAGGAAAAGGGAGTGGTAGTGGGGAGACAAGTTGCTAGAAAAATAAGCAGAACAAATGATCTTCTTTAAATTCTGCTTGAAAGTGTTTCTTGGTAGAGGAGCATCTCATGAAGGTATCTTGGTTTTCTTCTCAGAGACAGCTTTCTTTCACAGGGTGGCACCAAGTACTACCCAAGAAAGTTGAGGGGAGATGGAAAAGGAAAAGGCTGACAGTTTGCCTAGCCAGAGCCAGAGCATAGATCCTCAAGCAAAATAACCAATGACTCTTATTTCCTCATACTAGCAACTGGAAATTAACAATTCTGAAAGGGTCATTGTGAAGAAGTTAGCCTTCTGTGGTGGTTCTCTCCTTCTGCGTCTCCTGAGTTAGGATTTTCTGGCCGGGGTGTATTAAAATCAGATCTCACTGGGCCGACTCAACTATACGGACAAATACAGAAATTCAGGCCAGTTTTTAAGTACTTAATTTGAGAGGCTACACGCTAGATGGGAACCTTCTCTTTTAAACTGATCTTTACGGCCAAATTTATGTTCATTTCCACCGCAAAATATGTATCTAGTACTCTACTTTTACATGGCCCAGAACTAGGTGCCACTAGGACATAATCTCATTCTAGCAGTGGCAACAAAGATGGCTGGTGATCATCCTGGAAAAGTACAACTTGTCACTTAACGATGGAGAGGAGGCCAGCTGCAGCCCTGACTGTACTCACTTCCCACTGTACATAGGTAAAAACAGGTTGGGAGGTCGGATGGCAGGCAGAGAATGAGGGGGCTGGGTAACCTGTATGGGAATGTGAAAGTCAGAGTTGAAGACAGAGTCACGCTTGCCCCAACACCAATAGTTTCTCTTCTTTTGTGGTCAGTGTGGTTTATAGGAGCTTCTTCAGAGCAAATGTTATATCCAGAAGAATTTAGTTATGAGTTCTATGTCAGTCTCGGATTGTCTGTGTGCTCCATTATTTTATTGGGGAAATTGCATTTCGAAATAAAACCAACAAAAACAAGGTCTCCTGGAACTTACCAGAATAGGATCATGAAAGCAGGTCAAAGTGGTCGTGCAAATCTTAAAGAATCGCTGTGGTGGCTGGATGGCTCTCAGTAGGAGCTAGTGAGGTGGCCAACTTCACTGCCCAGGCATTTGGACCAGTCACCTGAGGGCCTCCATTAGGACTCCTCAGGGCTCTTGTTAACATCTACAATTACAGTCATTTGTGTCCCAAAAGAAGAGACATTGGAAAAAATGTCTTGCAGGCGAGGTGATTGATCTCGTTTTTGTAGGTTTCGCAATACTTGTGGTTGTTGCAGTCTTGATATTAATCTTCATTAGGAACTCACCACAAAAACAAACATTCTTGTTATTCAGTGAGTGGAGTGATTTTAAGCAGCTATGTTAAAGGCCTGGGCATCTTAAAGAACTTTCTGCTGAAAAGCCTCAGCTGAGACATCCCTTGGCCTGAATTCTGCCGCTAAACCTCATAGAATGTGTAAGCATACAGATTAGTTATCTAAACAGAGCCCTGGTTGTATTGAACCCTTCTACAGTAACTCCAATGGATCATGTGTTCTTCATAGCTTCGGTCATAACTTGCTCTCCTCTTCTTTTCAGGGAGGGGCAAGATGTGTCCATTGGTGACATCATTGATCCTTTGAGTAGCTTCCTTAAAATCATTGTGGGTATGTCATGTCTACATGCCTTTAAAGATGATTTCCATCTAGTCTGGCAAGACTGCCTGTATCTTTTGAAAAAGCAATGAATGCAATCTCTCTGATACTCTTAATATTCATATTCTTAATAGGAATTAATAAGCTTAACCTGTGAAATTAAACAGCAAACTGGTAAAATCTCCCAAAGAAATGGATATCTGATAGATTTGTGAGAAACAAATTTAATTTAAATGTTGTTCTGTAATTCTGCTACCAAATGAATTAGAATTTCAGGACACGTTTGAAAGTGACACTGTCCTCTTAAATGCTGTTCTCTAGGGACAGTCTTTTTTTAAGATTTTGCTTAACATTTCTTGGATCACAGAAAGTTAATTTTCTGTATTTGAATTATGACAGTTAACTAAAATGACCTTAGTATGTGACCAGTTTTTATTTTTTATTAATATTGTATTATTGTGTATGTGTTTTAACTCTTGATTCCCCTATGAAGAACTAACATGATTGACATTTGTAAATATAAGACATAAAATGCCTATTTATTTATAGTCAAAAATTTAAAAAAATATGTCTTTGCATCAGGATATTAATTAAGCAACCTATTAGTCAAGTAAGAATAGAATTTTTTCAAACTATTGTTGCAAATTTTTCGATTGTTTGGGGGAATTAATTTGAAGGATTTTCGAAAATAGTCTGAAATGATGTGGAACCAGGCCTGATAGATGGAGTGGGTTCTCAAACTTTGTAATATTTTGGATGATTTGTAACTGTAAGGAAGAGACCAGTTTTCTTTCTGGCTCAGAGATGACTCCACCAAGGAGAACTTTTGAAAATGTTTGCAGAAAGGGCAGTACCAAGAGAAGACACAATACGTGTGTCCTCATTCATGACTGCCTTGAGGTGGCTCTCATCTTAAAGATCATGAGATGTTTGCTTACAAATCATCAGTTCAATGTCAGGATGGGAGAGGTTATGTTTGTTAAAAAATCTGATTATCAAAGGTAAGAGGTTTCGTTTTTTAGGAAAATGAAAACACTTTTTATTTTTTGCAAATAATACCAGAGTGCAATTATTCTAAGATCTCAGCTTAGGCAAAGAATCTTAAACACTTTTTATTTTCTAGATTGAAAAAAAAAAAAAGACTCTCACACACCCAACATTCCTCTCTATGCCTAAGAGATTAATTTCTCACCAGTTTGGGTGATAACAGTGAAAATCATTCTGGGGTTAAGGAAACATTTTAATGCAAAGGATATATGATATGAGAACACTAGTATATGCAAACCATGATTAACTACGAAGTCTTTTCTTTATAAGTAACTAAGCTATCTATTTAAAACTTCAAAAAAAAAAGGCAAGGCTGGAAACTTGGTAAAATCTTTGATTTAAAAGAAACTGATGTTAGTTGTCTTTGTTACTAGTACCTTTATCTGTTACCGTGGGTCAAAGAAATTCTCTCTGAATATATCCATTTTTGCAAGTTTATTGTGGGTAAAATAGAACTTAAAAAGCTGCATATATTTGTATATGACTTAATAAGTTTTGCTGAATGTAAACTTCCATGAAACCATCACCACCATCAGTATTATAAGCACATCTGTCACCTCCAAAAGTTTCCTCATGGCCTGTTGTAATTTCTCTCCCCCTAGACAACCACTAATTTGTTTTCTATTACTATAGATTCTGTTATAAGATTTTATATAAATGCCTACTCTCTTTTGTCTGGTTTCTTTCACTCAACCTAATTATTTTGAAATTCATTCATGTTGTGTGTATCAGCATTTTATTCCTTTTTATCCTAATTATTCCTGTTTATTCCAGAGAAGTCTATGTATTTAATTTCATTATATGGATATATCAGTTTGTTTATCCATTTACCTGCTGATGCTCATTTGAGATAGTTCCAGTTTTTAATTTTTATTCATAAAGCTGCTATGAACATTATGTAGAAATCTTTGTATAAACATATGCTTTCTTTTCTCTAGCATCATAGATAAGTGTATGTTTACATTTTTAAGAGACTGCCAGTTTTCCAAAGCAGTTCTACCCTTTCGCGTTTCCACCGGCAGTATTTGAGATTTCTGGCTCCTTCATGTCCTTCCCAGTACTTGGTAAAGTCAGGTTTTTTCAGTTGTAGCCATTCTAAGTGTGTGAAGTGGTATCTCACTGTGGTTTAGATTTGCATTCCCCTGATGGCTAACGATGTTGAACTTATTTTAATATTTTTATTTGGCATCCATATTTCTTTTCTTAGTGAAGTATGTATTCAAATGTTACCAATTTTCCTCGGGTTGTTTGTCTAATTAATTGATCGTAAGAGTTCTTCATATAGCCTAGACACAATTGCATTGTCAGATATATGTGTCTTGCAAGTATTTTCTTCTGGGTTGTGGCTTGACTCTTCATTTTCATAGCAGTGTTCTTTGAAGAGCAAATATTTTAAATTTTGATAGCCTCACTCACTGACATTTTCTTTTGAGGTTTGTACTTTCAGTGTCACATTTTAAAGTCTACCAAATTCAAGGTCACTAAGATTTTCTCCTGTGATTTGTTATAGAAGTTTTATAGTTTTAGCTCTTACATTTAGGATCGTGAGCCATGATGAGTTAAATTTTATATATGATATGAGTTAAGGGTCAAAGCACATTTTAGCTCATTTTTGCATAAGGTTACCCACTTATTCCATCACTTAACTTCAGTAAGCTATAGTTTTCCCATTTGTAAAATGAGGTTACATCCTTCATCTCAAAAGTTTGTTGTGAAAACGAAATCAAGCAATACATGTACAATGCCTGGAACCTGGTAGGCACTTAATAAATATAATTTACTTCTCCCCCCCAAAAAAAAATCTTAAAAAAATCTATGGAATGGTATTTACTGTGTATAAGAAAATCATTTGTCATTTAGTTCAAGATTTTTTTTTTTTTTTTTGCTTTTTATTGCTGCAGTATATGGAATTTTCTAGGCTAGGGGCTGGAGCTGCAGCTACCAGCCTACACATACACAGCCACAGCAATGCAGGATCAGAGCTGCATCTGCAGCCTACACCACAGCTCTCAGCAACCCAGATCCTTAACCTACAGAGTGAGGCCAGGGATCAAAGCTGCGTCCTTATGGATATTAGTGGGGTTTGTTAACACTGAGCCATGACAGGAACTCTTAATACAAAATTTAAATGAATAAAAAATGAGCTTAAAATTCATAGACTCTTGAAAGTTAGGTGCTAGAAAGATTTTCAGAGCTTATTTCATCCAACCCTCACCTTTCAGGATGGAGATCATGAAATCGAGAGGGCTGACATGGTTTGCCCAAAGTTATTCACCAAAAGGTGGCTGTGATGGGCTGGAACCCAACCCTTTAGGCCTCATCTCAACTCTTACTCATCATTACTTAATTGAAGAGTGAGCTACAAACAAGTTTTCCTGAGTAAAAATTACCACATACATTGAAATAGAACAGTTTGAAAACAGGCAATAGTAATTTCCTCACAAAACTAGTAATAATTACATATAGTAGCCTGAAAATGTTGATGTATAACCTTCCAGCCAATAAAATTAATATTTTTTCTTTTTGGCTGCACTCACCACGTGGGGAAATTCCCAGGCCAGGGATTGAACTGACACTACAGCAGTGACCCAGTCTGCTGCAGTGACAGTGTCACATCTTAATCTGCTAAGCCACAAGAGAACTCCAAAATTGAATTCTTTTTAGGTGGCTATTAAAATATTTGGTAATAAGTGTTAGAAGTAGATTCATAACATTATTGGGGTTTTTTAAATGAATTTTCAAAGGAAAATATTTATGTATTTGGCTGTGTGGAAATTAAAATTTCTGCCTAGCAGAAGACTTCATAAATAGGAATTTTTTTAAAAAAATGAGATGAATTTTTTAAAAACTGATAAGCTATATGAACAGGCAGTGGATTAATACATTTAATGTATGATGTTACAAATCACCAGGGAAAAAACGTCAAGACCACAGCAGAAAATAGGCAAGGAGTACATACAAGTATGTCCCAGATAAGGAAACACACATAACCATTCAGCAGAAGGATAGAGTCTCAGCCCACTAATATTTAAAGATCACATCTGAAGACAATGAGATATGTATTTACCTCAGAGATCACCAAAGATTAAAGAGAGTGATAGTACACACACCTCAGTGAGAGTGTGGAAAAAGGGCCCCTTTCATGTATGCTGTTGCTATGAGCCTAGTATTGACATAACTTTCCTAGAGGGTAATTTGGTAATTTCTATGAAAAATTCCATGAAATTGTTGACCCAGAAATAGCATTGCCATGAATTTATTTTATAAAAATCCTTACCCAAGTGCCTAAAGATATTTTTATTAAGGCATACATTGCAGACTGGGTTGTGATATCAAAAACTGGGAAACCAAAAAAATATCCACTCATCGATGAATAGTGTGTGAAAACAAGCAGAGGGCCGATGCGTGCATATGGCATGCTCTGCTGTGCTCAAAAGAATGAGGCTGCTCTAATGTACCGCCTGGAAAAGTGCCAACAACCCATTAAGTGAAAAGGCAGATTGTAAAGTAAGATGTATAGAATGCATAGAATGAGTGTATTTTGTAAAAGCTGGGAAAGGGGAAAATAGGTGTTTGAATGTACATGAAAGAAAGCTTACTCACACTCTTTAGTCTGGTGACTCAACAGGTTAAGGATCCGGCGTTGTCACTCCCCCCCCCCCCCCCCAAAAAAAAAGTGACAGAATGTGGAGAAACTCACACAAGTCAGAGGGTCCCATCACGGGTAGAGCTGGCTTAAGACGTAGCTGATCTGGGGTCTCAGGCAGTGCACGCAGTGTCCCTACCCTGCTTCTGCATCCCTCAATGTTTTCTCCTCATTTTTTTTTCATCCAAAACAGCTGCCTCCCTCATGCAGCTCAAAAATATGGCCACTGGTAAGCTAACTTCAGATCTTCCAATAGAATGACTTGCAAGAACAAAAACAGAATTTCCTGCCAGCTTTGGCAGCAACCGCAGCTAGGAACCTGACATTTTCGTCCCACTCCTATTAGGGATTAAGCCCTTCCGAGAAGCAATGACTTAGGGTCGGGGCCAGGGCTCATTTTCAGTGGCAGTTAAGCCCCCTGATTCCATCTCTGGGAGCAGTGGGAACACAAGTGGGGCACAGACTGGGGGCCAGGGGTTCCCCCCAGGGAGGAATTCTGTTAAACAACCTGTGTCTACTACATCCTGGACATCTTTGATAACAGCAACTTTAGGGAGTGGGCACCACTGTAACTGAAAAATGCAAAGGTTGGGGCTGCAGAAAATGGGATAAACCAACAAACAAACAGCAAACCAGTAGTCCTACCTCAACTCTAATCAGGTGCCCTTTGCGAGATTTAAAAGAACAAAGAAACGTATACACACAGAAACACACACACATACACTCTTCCATTATTTCATCAAAATGAGGCCTAGGTCTTTCTTGGCAGCAAAGTAGTTAATTTCTTCTGGAAGGATACAGGGAAAGGAATTTTTACTGAAGAAGCTGATTCAACCTTTTCTGGGAGCAGAGACTCTTAGATTTTCTTAGGTTAGTGAGGGACTGAACAGGCCAGGATGAGTGCCAAGGTGGCTCCTGGAGCTTGTCCTGGAGCCCCTCGGGGTAGGAAGACTGAAGGGCAAGGCCAGCCTGGGCTGTGCTGCAGCCCCAGGCTTTCTGACAGCTTCTGAATGGGCTGTAAATGTCCCCAGAATCTATTTTCTCTGCAGAAAGCACTCAGTGCACTATATCTGTCACACTTGCAGCTGATTGCCTTTTCCCTACAGCTGTCCCCATCTCATCCTCCCAATACTCCCCTCCTCCCGACGCCCCAATAGGCCTGTCAAAGAGAAGCCAGGAATGCAAGACCTAACAGTTAAGCTAATTAGTTTGGATTCCACAAATCCTGCGTTTGAGATAAATCAGATAGGAGCTATAATGAAGTTCCTGTATTTATTATCTCTGAATAAAAGATTTATTTTGCAAATTATAGGGTAAATAAGATTACAGAGGGATGGGAAAGCTACTTTTCAAGCAGCTTTCACTATTTCAGAAACATCCATCAATGGATAACCAACTGATAAACCAATGACTAATTAGAAATCACTGCTGTCTGTTCCATCAAGTTTTTGTTTTTTGATTAACTTTCCTCTACTGAACACTGTATCCTGGTTCCTCATTTCTTTGTATATCCTCAAAAATAACCGAACAAGGTGTAATTCGGAATGTCTTACTGGTTCAGAATACTGGAGAGTTTTTATTGTGGGATAGTTATGACTCAGCGTGGTATCTGGCATACTCACAGTGGTAAAGACTTTTGGGTCAGACAGGTCTGGTTCAAGTTCAGGTTCTATCATTTACTGCTGTCTTGGGCAAGTTGCTTGCTTCTCTGAGCTTCTATTTTCTCATCTGTATAACTGGATACAGATTACGTGCACCTTCTGGAATTGCTGTGAGGATTCAGTGAGAAGGTTGGCACATAGTAATCCATCAATAAGTATTAACTTTAGTTTTTAATCTTTTCATTCATGCATTGTGTTTTAAATGTACCTTTAAATGTATCAGTTTCCCAAGACATTTCCTTTTTAAAGTTTCAGTTTAGTGAGAACAGAATAGGTTAGAAACGGAATAGAGCTGGCCCTAAATACATGTTGGTCAAATGCTCATTCAGTACAACAGGTCATGTAGCATCTGAGGGGGGAAAGAAAAGATCTATCATCTGAATCAGTCTATCAACCGTTCAGTTCATTGGTTTTATAGGATTTGTGGATTCTTTCCTTAAGAAAGCACCCTTCTCTACTATGTTCTACCTTTCCATTAACAAACAAATGAACAAATAAACAAGCAGACAGACAAACAAAATTCTTCTCCTCTGTAGAGTTCGGCAGTATTTTGATCTATCCAACCTTGGAGTAGTTCACTAGCACAGATGGTTCCCAACAGCATCCTAGTGTATGGCACCTGTGGGTAGCCTTGACCCACACACAGCACTGGGTGATGAGCTAGGAAACTATGAGTCAGGTCAAGCAACTCCAACCAAGTAAAATGAGTGGTGAGAAAGTGAAATGACAAGTGACAATTTGGGAAATAATATTTGGCACACGTGTAACAAGCAAAGGCGATAAAGTACTAATATCAGAATGTAAAAATATAAAAGAGACTCTACAAATCAATCAGAAATGTTAAACAGCCCAACAGAGGAATGAACCTAGGTTAGTCTCTACCAAGTCACAAAAGAAATTCAAAATGTCAAGAACTTATGAAAAGAAGCTGACCCTTACCAGGAATCAGGAAAATTCAAATGAAAGCAGTAGTGGCTCACCATTTTAAGACTTGCAAAAGTTGTAAGACTTGCAAAAGTTAAAAAGAATGATAAATACCTAATGTCAAGGATTTCAAGGAATGACTATTCTCTTAAACTACATTTTTTTTCCTATTGCTACAAACTTAGTTGCTTCACAACACAAATTTATTATCTTATGATCCTATTGGTCAAAAGTCCAGTAGGAATATCACTGGGCTAAGATCAAGGTTTCTGATTGGGCTGCACTCCTTTCTGGAGCCTGGTTGTGGGGGAAGATCCATTTCCTTGCCGTTTCCAGATGCTAGAGGAAACTAGCATACCTGGCCTCCTACATCCAGCAGTGTTGCATTTCTTTGACCATTCTTCTGCAGTCACAACTCCCTTTCTAACCACTCTGCTTTTATTTTATTTTTTTATTTT
>PVHT020000175.1:190862-294331 GCA_004024745.2 Catagonus wagneri
CACTTGTTCTACCCAGTTATTTCAAGGGTTTCTTGCAGTTTTTGGAGGTTTAAATTGATCAGCATTCAGATGATGATTTGTCCAACTTGTTTTATATTTAGATGCGTTTTTTGATGTATTTGTGGGATAGGGTGAGCGCGACCTCTTACTCCTCCGCCATCTTGCCGCCTCTCCCCCTAACCACTCTGCTTTTAAAGATTCATGTGATTAGATTAGGCCCAATGAGATAATCCAGGACAATCTCCCCATCTCAAGGTCTTTAACCTTAGTCACATCTACAGAGTCCCTTTTTGCCAGATAAGGTAACAGATTCGCAGATTCTCAGGTTTAGGATGTGGACATCTTTGAGAGGAGCGTATTCGGCCTATCATATTAAAAGTGATAGTATAGTCTATTTGGAGGACAGTTTGGAAGCACAGTCACCCCTCTGTATTCACAGATTTCTGCATCTGTAAATTCAACCAACTTTGAAGCAAAAATATTCAGAGTAAAATTTAAATTTCAGAACATTCCAGAATGCAAAATTTGAATTTGCTGCGTAACATTTACACTGTATTTACAACAATTTACATACCATTTACATTGTATTTGGAATTATAAGTAAACTAGAGGTGATTTAATATATATGAGAGGATATACCTAGGTTATATGCAAATGCTATGCCATATTTTTACAGTGGACTTGAGAATCTACAAATTTAAGTATCCAAACAGGTCCTGGGACAAATCCCCATGGATACTGAGGATGACTGTGTATGCATACCCACTGACCCTGCAATTTGATATTTGGTTATCTACCCTACAGAAACACTTGCACATTTGCCCAGAAGTGTATACGCAGAAATGCTGATTGGAGCATCATTTGTGAAAGCAAGAGGTATTTAAAACAAATTAAATACCCTTCGAAAAAGAATCTTTAAGTAAATTACATCCATATTATATTATTAGGTAACAGTTAAAAATGCAAATACAAGCAGATCTCTATGTGCTTACATGAAATTATCTCCAGAACATATGGTTCAGGGGAAAAAAAGAAAAAAAAGTTGTAGATGTACTAAAATAAAATTTTTCATGTGAACTTATAGTTTAAGAATTTTAAAAAATGTCTGGAAGGATCCCCACCAAATTTTTGAGAAGTAGAATGAAACTGAGGATAGTGGATAGAGGGGATATTCACTTTTTCATCTCTCTATGATAGGTAGATGAATGGTAGGGATGTTTATATCTGTGATGTTTGAATTTTCATAGGAGTGTATAGTACTTGCATTTTTTAAATATTATTTACAGAACAAAGTGCACTGGACTCAAGTTATGAGCACAGCTATGTCACTTACATTACTCACTTTGTCTCTCTAGGCTTGAGTTCATTGGCACATGAATTTAAGGGATTGAACACAAAGACTGTAAATTACAGCTCTAAGATTTAATGGTGGATATAGCAAAAAAAAAAAATTACCTCAGTTTAATAGTATTCCAGTCACTTGTGAAAAGGAAAACACTAATTGCTTTATTGATTTTTAAAATCATGCCCTAAATTTTTTGGAATGGTCTTGACTTTAAACATTGAAGAAAGATTTTTTTAGAATTACCAATTTCATTTTTGTTATTTCATGCATTTTTAAGTCCTCAACCAAGAATGTGTGTTAGCTGCAGAATCAGGTTTTTCAAAGTTATTTTATTTTTTACTTTCAAATTAAAATACAGTTGATTTACACTGTTGTGCCAGTTTCTACTGTATAGCATAGTGACCCAGTCATATTTTTTCTCATACTATCTTCCATCATGGTGTATCCCAAGAGACTGGATATAGTTCCCAATCCTGTACAGTAGGACCTCATTGCTTACCCATTCTAAGTGAAATAGTTTGCATCTACCAACCCCAAACTCTCCATCCATACCACTCCTTCCCCCTCTCCCTTGACAACCACAAGTCTGTTCTCTTATGTCTGTGAGTCTGTTTCTATTTTGTATATAGGTTCATTTGTGCCATATTTTAGATTCCACATATAAGTGATATCATATGATATTTATCTTTCTCTTTTGACTTACTTAATATGAGAATCCCTAGTTGCATCCATGTTGCTCAGATGTCATTGTTTTGTTCTTTGAAAAAAAAATTATCTTTTTTTCTTAATCCCTCTGCTTCCTTTGGGTTTACTCTTCTGTTTCTAGTTTCCTAAGGTGGAAGGTTAGTTATTGACCTAACCTTAGGTAGTTAAAGACCTACCTAAAATGTAGGTCTTTAGGGCTATAGATTTTCTTCTAAGCACTGACTTAGCTGTATCCCATAGTTTTCAATATGATATATATACTTTTCCAGTGTAGTTTCTACTTTTATTTTTCATTTCTCCTTTGACCCACTTGTTTTTTTTATTAGTACATTTTTAAATATTTGCATGTAATTGCGAATTTTTCAACTTTCTATTTTTTTTCCCAATTTAATTCCATTGTGGTCATAGAATATACTTTGTATGATTTCAGTTCTCTTTAGTATTGAGACTTGTTTATGGCCAGCATATAATCTATCCTGGAGATTGTTTCTTGTAACTTTGAGAAGAATGTGTATTTTGCTGCTGTTGATTGGAATGTTCTATTAATGAGTGGTAGGTTTAGTTAATTAATTTATAGTGTTGGTTAAGTCTTCCATTTTCATATCGACCTTCTGCCTAATCCATCCTTTACTGAAAGTGGGATGTTGAGGTTTAAACTATTATTTCTGAATTGTCTATTTCTGCCTTCAGTTTTGTCAGATTTTGGTTATGTACTTTGGTGTTCTGTTATCAGATGCATTAATGTTTATAATTTTTATGTCTTCATGACAGACCGACCTTAGATTGAACCTTTTATAATATTTTTTATCTCTGTTAACAGTTTTTGTCATAACCTCATTTTTTCCCCGATATTACTATAGCCACACCAGCTGTCTGTTGGTTATTGCTTACATGTTGTATTTTTGCCATCTTTTTGGCTTCCAACATATTTGTATTCTTAAATATAAAGTGTGTCTTTTTTAGGGAACAAGTAGTTGAATTATTGTTTTAAATCTGTTCTGCAAATCTCTAGCTTTTATTTGGAGTATTTAATTTATTTACATTTAACATAATTACTGACAAGGTAGGATTTACATCTGCCATTTTCTTTTTTCTTTCTTTTTTTATTCCTTGGTTAATCCATCACTGCCTTCTTTTGTGTTGAATGGATATTTTTAGTGTACCATTGTTGTTTATTTTACTATATTTTTGGAGTCAGTTTCTTAGTGATTGTCCTCAGGATTACAACTAACATCTTAAAATAATCTAGTTTAGATTATACTAACCTAATTTTAATAGCAAAAAACAAAACAAACAAAAAACAAAAGCCAACAACAACAACAACAAAAAACCCCTCTGTTCCAATACAGTTTATTTCAGCTCTCAACCCTTCCTGTGTGAGAATAACTTTTGGAGGGATATTTGTTGTCTCCTTTCTGCTAGTGAGCACTGGTTGTCTCACTTTAACTAATAAACATTTCTTAAAGAATTCCTGGTTTCTAGTTAAGAGTAAAGTGAAGAGATAAAGTAACAACATTAGCTATTTAAGCAGGGAACATGGCAGATCCATTTCACATGGGAGGTTTTGAAGGAGGCAGCTCCATTCACTGCGTTTCCCAGTTTTCATTTGGCAGTTCACAAAGTGATTTTATGTGCAACTGAAAAAATGTAAAGCTGTTTCCCACAGTGCTTTAAACAGGCTGTAATGCATTTTTAGATACAAAGGGCTATCGGGAGATTTCCTGACAAACTTGAATAAAGGTGGGAATTTCAATTTTTTATGAGATTCTTTAAGCACCGAGTTTAAGGCAGTAGCAGCAGGCTCACTGTTGCTAGCTATGAGGGTATTGTAACTCTCAAGTAAAGAGGGGTAAATGAGCATTCCAGGGTCTGCAAAATGAAAAAAAAATACATTTGTAATTCATGTGTCACAGAAGCAATTATTCTTCAGGTTTTATCATCAGGAAGTAGGAAAGGCAAATCACCTTATATACACACGTTCATATACATAAATTTATATAACGTATTTATATAATACATAACCCATCACTTTGTGTTGCAATAACAGTTGGCCATGGATTGAAATAAATATTATGGCTGTATATAGTCATTTCTATATGGTCTTTCGAACCACGTATATAAGTTCAGTTCAAAATAGCTTGGAGTTTTTGCTGGGCAGATCTGAACTTGAGTCACAGTGTTGCCACTTACTCCCAGTGACTTGGTACCTTATATCTTAAGCATTTAATCTCTCTATGCTTCAGTTTCTTCAGCTGAAAAAATGAGACTTAAATCTGGTATCTGCCTCACAGTGCAGTTGAGACAGAGAATCAATGTGATTGGCTATTGCTAATAATGTAGCTATTAATTTAAAATAACAAACTATTTTGAGGCCCAGTGTAGTAGGACCTAAAGACAAATGATAGATGGAATATATTGAACCCATGTGACTCAAATGTGCTTCAAGATAAGTCTGAGAAATAAGAAATAATGACACACAGAATGCTGATATAAATCTAAGCAAGTCTCAGTGGAATTTTAAGAGGACTTGTGGATGGTAGGATTAAAGTATAGATGGAATTGTCATTGCGGTGTGTTACTTACTAGTTTTCAACATACTAATGATAAGGAAATGGCTTTTTGGAGGGCAAATCTTCACTGTACTTGAACTTTCTTTAGTACTCTAAAGAGGTTCTACTAGTTTTGGGTGGTCTTTGAGTTCAATAACAGATTATCTTCATTTTTTATAATTAAAAGTTTTTTAAAGTTATAAATATTTGTAAAGTAAATTATGTCTTAAACAGTTCTGAATGAGCTTTGTGCTTTCTAGTCATTACATTTTGTTCATTTCGCTCCCTGCTTATGATGTATTCCTATCTCTCGTCTGTCATCTCCAATCCTGTATAATCTTTCAGCATCATTACCAATACCACTTTCTCTCTGAACTTTCTCTAATATCATCTCAGATGTCAAGGTTTCCCCTATTCATATGAATTACTATGGGATTCCCATTTAATTATAAAGAAATTCAACAAGCAACTGTTGACCAATTACAATGAACCAGGCAATGAAACTGCAGCTGGAGACAAAGATGAAGATGGTCCCCAGCCTCCTCTTAGGGGGTATACAGTCCAGTAGAAGGAGACAGAGATACTAAAAAATCATTATTCCAAGGAATATTTTTATAAAATAAAGGGGACAGTTATAGAGAAATATACTTCATTGGAAAGAAAACAGATTGCCCATTAATTTGTCTTTTTGACAAATCTGGGCGTTTATCTGGAGCACAGAGCTCAGTGAGGTTTTTTTTGTTTTTTTCCACAGATGGAAAAGTGGCCATTTAAAAGTATTTTTCATTTTCTGTCTCTACAGTTTGAGGAAAAAATTACCTTTATAGGAAATTTTTTTTTGTTTTGATAAAGCATTCTAACATGCATTTTAATTATGCAAAAGTACAGCCAAAATGCTGCTCTGGAATGGAGATAGTAGGGACTATAAGGAGCCAAACTACTTTGCACAAAGATGTCAGTATTTGACTTTACCATGGAAAGAGTTACATCTTGTATAAATTAGCTTTTGCTGCAATCATGGTACATAACAAACAACCTCAAAACCCAGTGACTGAAACAAAAGTTTTTTTATTTTCACAGATCTGTGAGTCAGCTGGGTTGGTTTTGCCTCACATTGCAGGTCTGCAAATCTGAGTCTTTCTCACATGGCTTTCATCCTCGTGGTCCCACTGGGCTCTCTTCAGGACACATTCTTCACATGGTGATGGCAAAGGCACATCAAGGGGCCAGGCCAGCCGCATAAACACTTTTCAAACTGATTTTTGCATCACAGGGGCTAACATCCTACTACCCAAAGCAAAATACATACTAAACCCAGAGTCAAGAGGCAAGGACTTTAGTAGGAGAGAATGCAAAGCTATAAGGCAAAGGGTGTGGATACAGGAAGTGGCAAAGTATTGGATCCAATAATTCAGTCTCTTCAATGTCTCCATAAAGATATTGATTAAAACTGAGAGAAGGATTTGGGGCTTGTAGTTCCTCTTCAGAAAGGAGAGATTTGAGAGATGTAGGAGAGATATGCTTATAGCAGAAGGTATATAATCTTCACAATGTAGGAACAGGCAGTAATTAATGAGAGAGTTGACTGTGACCATTTTATGATACCCACGTTCCTTGGTAGAGTTTCTTAAATGTTACTGCTTGATAGTAGCTGGGTTGGGGAAGTTAAGACAGGCCCATGAAGAAGGCAAGTTCAGGAATATGGGATAGAAAATATAGTTTTGAATGATTATAGAATTCATCTTCAATAAGATGCCTGCCCATGAAGACAAGCAATAATGAGAGGGAATTGTGGGAAGTAGGAGTTTCCCTCCAGGTTTTTTAGAAATATTCCATGTGGATAAACCTAGGGAACACTAAATTCTACTAATCTGGCTGTATATAGTCTATTCTTTGAGATATCACCTTTGCATAATAACTGTGAAGCAGGATATAATTAAGTCTTCCTAATGCAAGCAGCTTTACCAGTGATATTATTAATTATAACTCATCTGTTTTAGATTAGACTAAGTTTTTAGTTACCTCCTGGACCTCTTAGCCCAAATGCATCTATTTGCATAAAAAAGTAACATTGCCCTGTAGGCTTAAGTCATACGTCTTATGATCACTTATTTCTCTTATCATTTACTCAGTCCATGAGTGTAAAACCCAAGCTATACACAAGATAAACAGACATGTAAAACAAAGTTTCTAATTTCAAGTTATCGGTCCAAATGAGGTGATAACACTATAAGACAGAAGATGCCAAGTCTATAAATGAAGAGACAGATGCTAGTCAATGAAAATCTTGACCCATGAAAGTCTAAAACCAACCTGATCATAGTAACAAATCCCTTAATGTTTTTAAATGGACCATGACGGGATCAGTAACTAGCTGGCTCAGCATTCAGAATGTTAAGTACATAAGCTAAGCATTTGTCATCTAAATGTTGGAATCCACCATGGGAGTCCCAATGAAGAATACAACCACAGAAAACCGAAGCAATAAATATGCCCATTCACTTACATATTTGTTCAGAATCTAAACGCAGAGCTCATAGTATGTTCCAGACATGCATGGAGGAAGCAGCAGTGAGCAAAGTAGACAAGAGCTCTGCCTTCCAGTTGATTGAGAGAGGAGACACAAAAATCATCCAGGAAACAAATAAAATGGACAAATACATTCTAGAAAAATATAATTGCTACAAACAAATTGAAGAAGAGGCTATTATGGAGCAGAAGGAGGAGAGGTCTATTCTATTAGGTTGTCAGGGAAGGCCTCTCTGAAGCACCCTCTGAACTGTGACCTAAATGGAGCTAATTGTGCAGAGATGATCTGGGGCAGAGGGAATAGCAACTGCAGAGGGTTTTAAGTGGGTTTGACATTGGCTGTGGGAAATAGATCTTAACATTTCTTTCCTTTGATTTCTTGCTTAGTTTTTTTGTTTGTTTGTTTTTGTCTTTATGTAGAGCCACACCCGCAGCATATGGAGGTTCCCAGGCTAGGGGTCTAACAGGAGCTGCAGCCGCCGGCCTTCGCCACAGCCACAGCAACGCGGGATCCGAGCCGCGTCTGCAACCTTCACCACTGCTCACGGCAATGCTGGATCCTTAACCCACTGAGCAAGGCCAGGGGTCGATCCTGCAACCTCATGGTTCTTAGCTGGATTCTTTAACCACTGAGCCACGAAGGGAACTCCCGATTTCTTGCTTAGTTTAATAAAATCAGTTTTCTATCATTCATACCAATAGAGTCTATGACTGTTAGCTCAACTCATTATATTCATTAGTATTTTCATATTTCTAGATCTTGTAGACACTAGAAAAAGACAATGTCTAACATTTTGTAAATTTAACATATATTTTTAAAAGTCCAAAATATGTGAAGAATTCATACAACAAACAAAAAATGATAAGATTAAAAAGTGAGCAGAAGAGGAGTTCCCGCCATGGCGCAGTGGGTTAAGAATTCGACTGCTGTGGCTCAGATCACAGCTGTGGCTTGTATTCAATCCCTGGCCAAGAAATTTCATATGCCATGGGTACAGACTTTAAAAAAAAAAGTGGGCAGAAGATCTGAATAAGACGTTTTTCCAAAGACATATAGCCAGCCAACAGGTACATGAAAAGATGCTCTATGGCACCAATCATCAGGGAAATGCGATTCAAAACCACAATGAGACATCACTAATAGGAGGGCTCTTTTCAAAAGACAAGAAATAACAAATGTTGTCAAGAACGTGGTGAAAGGGAGCTCTTGTGCACTGTTGGTAGGGATGGAAATTAGAGAAACCACTATGGAAAATAATATGGAGATTCCTCAAAAGATTAAAAATAGAACTACCATATGATCCAGCAACTCTAATATTTCTGAGTATTTATCCAAAGAAAATAAAAACATGAATTCAAAAATATATGTGTGCCCTCATGTTTTTTGCAGAGTTATTTACAATAGCCAAGATATGGAAACTACCTAAGTGTTCACCGACAAATTAATGGATAAAGAAAATGTAATACCCACACACATACACGCAATGGAATGTTCTTCAGCCGTAAAAAATAATGAAATCTAGCCATTTGTGACAAATGTGGATAGACCCTGAGGGCATTATGCTAAGTGAAATAAGTCAGAGAAAGACAGGTACCATATGATCTCACTTACATTTGAAATCTAAAAACAAAAAACTGAACTTATAAACACAGGGAATAGCCAGAGGCTGATGGAGGAGGAAGGAGGGGAGCAAAATTGGTGGAAGGAATCAAAAGATACAGACTTCCAGTTATTAGGTAATAGGTCTTCGGGATGTAAGGTAGAGCATGGCAATCATAATTAATAATACTGTATTGCATATTTGAAAATTGCCAAGAGAGTAATAAACCTTAAAATTTCTCATCACAAGAAAAGGAATTTTTGTAACTACGTAAGGTGACTGGTGTTAACTAGACTGATTGTGGTGATCATCTTGCAGTGTATACAAGTACGGAATCATGACAGTGTACACCTGAAATGAAACAGTGTTCCAAGTTATATGTCAGTTGTACCTCAATTTAAAAATTTTAAAAGACTAAAACTGTGGCATTTTTCTCTCTTGGAGAAAAAATGGGGAGGCTCTCTCACCCTCGCATCTGGTCCACCCTTGTCTTTCGCAATTTTTCCCTTCACACTCCAGCTAGACATCACTTCTTCACCCAGGAAAAACAACCTCAGCAGAATCTTCCCTCCTACACTTTCTCTAAACTTCCTATTTGGAGCACCTTCCTGAAGACTCCCTGGTGCTGGGAAGAAGAGGGTAGCAGGGGAAGGTGAAGAAATTCTCTGGAAATGCTAACTCACCCCCATGGTGAGGGCAGGACGACACCAAATCTCCGTCTTGCCCAGCTCTGAGAGGACCACAGGTTTCCATCAGGAGCAGGCGTTCATCTCCCTCACAAAGCGGAAAAGGGGTGCGGCCCAGGAGTTTTTGCCCGGCTGGTGAGAGCTGAAAAATTTGCTCTAGAAAGCCACACAGTGGACACTGCATTTCTAGTGTGAGAGGATTTCAATCTAAAGTGGAACTGGAGGATATAAAAGGGAGAACCTCACACATGTGCCCTCAGGAAGATGAAACAGGATCTGAAACTGAGTTCCTGTGAATGCCTGGCTGACAGAAAATCTGAACTTCTCTCCTGACCTAGGAACATCCACCAAACATCCCTCCCCGTCCTCAAGCCAGTGAACTTAATGCTTGAACTCTGGCTGGACTCCAGTCTTTGCACTCTCACTCACAGACTGGCCTGCAGCTCGCATTTCCAGAACTGCAATCCTCTGTTACTGCCAAAGAAACTTGATTTCTGGTTATTCAAGCTTGCCTCAGTTTACCTCTTTATTAGGGCTGACTCTGGATAAATGATCTGAAGCTGTTTTTGTATCTGTAGTATAGTACCTTGCACAAAGTGTGTGTTCTATAAATATTTGTTGAAGTAGTGACTGAGTGATCAAGTGATTACATAATTCTGTAGTTCAGTAAAGAAATGTTCCTTCGAATAAAACATAGGACAATAACAACCCCAATGTTTTCATTGATCAAGATTTAGTTTCGCAACCTAAGGGTTTGGTCATACTAGTTTCCATCTTACACCAAATTTCCTGGCTCCATTCCACTCTATTTAGAGCCAACTCCATTAAGCTGGAATAGGAGGTTTAAACTAAAACATGTTAAAAGAAAATCCATAGCACTTTAAAGAAAAGAAAGCCCTTTCTCTGGCAGGCAAACATTTTAAGAATGTTAATTGGAACAAATTTTATATTGCAATCTTTTGTCACATTGTAAAATAATCCCTAACCAACTGCAGGGATTCTGTTGCCAAGAAGGCATTGCTGTTGGCAAAATTTAGGTAGAAAGAGAATAATGGTTGTATTCTTTTGTTTAGGAAAATTGAACTGATTCCTACATATGTCAAAAGATGACAGATTCTAAAAAAAAATGTATGTACAGTTTAAAATTCAGTAAATTCTCAACTAAAATTAACAAAATGTTAGCCTAAGGGATTAATCAATTTATCATCTACCAGTCTTATTGATAGATTCATTGACTACATAAAGAAAATGTGTAATCTTAATGTGTTAGATCCTGGTAAGTTTTGAAGACTTGATTTCACACCAGATCATCTGATTGCAATTCAACTAAGTTAAGATTCTATACCAGTTTGTTTCTGTTCTCAAGAGCTGATTATTCAGTTTTCAGGAATTTTGTGAACCTGTGGTAAAAATGCCCATTATTATTAATAAAATCTTTAAAACTTACAAATAAACTAAACATAAAACAAAGGTAATAAATACTCAAAACTCATCATTAATTAGTAATTTTACAGTATTTTACTGTAATTTATGCTCTCAAGGTTATTTATGTCTATTGTATCTTTTGGTGGAAATATACATAATGATATAATGGGACATTATTGAACAGCTTTTCCCAACTCCATGTTCAGTGATGTCACGTTGAAATTGGCCATAGTGGGAGTATTTATCCATGGAAATTAGAGAACACTATAAATCAGGGCTTAATTTATTGTTTCCTTGATTGTCCAGACAAAGAAAGTGATGGAGAAAATAGTAATAATGGGCAATAAACTTAAAAGTGTGTCCAGGAAATATATTAGTGAGCCAGGTGTTAGACCTTTACCAGAACACACTGCAAATAATGATAGTTTTACTTCTTCATTTCTAATTTGGATTCCTTTTAATTCTTTTTTTTCTCTGATTGCTGAGTCTAGGATTTCCAAAACTACATTGAGTAGTCGTGGTGAGAGTGAACATCCTTGTCTTGTTCCTGATCTCAGCAGGAATTCTTTCAGCTTTTTACCATTGAGAATGATGTTAGCTCTGGGTTTGTCATATATGGCCTTTATTATATTGAGAGAGTTTCCCTCTAAGGCCACTTTCTGAAGGGTTTTTATCAGAAATGGGTGTCAGATTTTGTCAAAGGCTTTTTCTGAATGTATTGAGAGGATGATATGGTTTTTATTCTTCAGTTTGTTAATGTGGCATGTCATACTGATTGATTTGCGGATATTGAAGAATCCTTGCATCCCTGGGATAAATCCCACTTGATCATGATGTACAGTCCTTTTAATATATTGTTGGATTCGGTTTGCTAGTATTTTGTCGAGGATTTTTGCATCTATGTTCATCAGTGAAATTGACCTGTAATTTTCTTTTTTCAGAGTATCTTTGTTTGGTTTTGGTATCAGGGTGATTGTGGCCTCATAGAATGAGTTTGGGAGTGTCCCTTCCTCTGCAATTTTTTGGAATAGTTTCAGAAGGATAGGCGATAGCTCTTCTCTAAATGTTTGATAAAATTCACCTGTGAAGCCATTTGGTCCTGGACTTTTGTTTGTTGGAAGTTTTTAAATCACAGTTTCAATTTCAGTACTTGTGATTGGTCCATTCATCTTCTCTATTTTGTTTTGGTTTAGTCTCGGAAGATTGTACTTTTCTAAGAATTTTTCCATTTCTTCTAGGTTTTCCATTTTATTGGCATGTAGTTGCATGTTATAGTGTCTTATGACCCTTTGTATTTCTGTGATGTCCGTTGTAACTTCTCCTTTTTCATTTCTCAGGGGTTTTTTTTTGTCCTTTTTTTTTTTTTTTTTTTAATGGCCGCACCTGTGGCATATGGAGGTTCCCAGGATAGGGGTTGAATCGGAGCTATAGCTACCGGGCTACTCCACAGCCATAGCAATCCGAGATCCGAGCCACGTCTGCGACCTACACCACAGCTCATGGCAATGCCAGATCCTTAACCTACTGAACAAGGCCAGGGATTTAACCCGCAACCTCATGGTTCCTAGTCAGATTTGTTTCCGCTGAGCCGTGATGGGAACTCCATTTCTAAGTTTATTGATTTGAGTTCTCTCTCTTTTTTTCTTGATAAGTCTGGCTATGGTTTTATCAACTTTGTTGAACTTTTCAAAGAAAAAGCTTTTAGTTTCATTAATGTTTTCTATGGTTTTCTTCATTCTATTTCATTGATTTCTGCTCTGATCTTTATGATTTCTTTCCTTCTGCTAACTTTAGGTCTTGTCTGTTCTTCTCTCTAGCTGCTTTAGATGTAAAGTTAGGTTGTTTATTTGAGCTTTTTCTTGTTTCCTGAGATATGCTTCTATTGCTATAAACCTTCCTCTTAGAACTGCTTTTGCTGCATCCCATAGGTTTTGGAGTATCGTATCTTTGTTTTCATTTGCTTCCAGGTATTTTTTAATTTCCTCAGTGATCCATTGGTTGTTTAGTAGCATGTTGTTTAGTCTCCAAGTGGTTGTGTTTTTTGCAGTTTTCTTCTGGGTGTTGATTTCAAGTTGTATAGCACTGTGGTTGGAAATGATGCTTGATATGATTTCAATTTTCTTAAAGTTACCAAGGCTTGATTTATAGCTCAGGATGTGATCAATCTTAGCGAATGTCCCATCTGCACTTGAGAAGAATGTGTATTCTGCTGCTTTTGGGTGGAATGTCCTATAAATATCTATTAAGTCCATCTGGTCTAATGCTTCATTTAGGGCTTGCATTTCCTTGTTAATTTTCAGCCTGGAGGGTCTGTCCATTGCTGTAAGTGGAGTGTTAAAGTCCCCCACTATTATTGTCTTAGTGTCAATTTCTCTTTTTAAGGTTGTTAGCAGTTGCCTTATGTATTGTGGTGATCCTATGTTGGGTGCATAGATCTTTTTAAAATTGTTATATCTTCTTCTTGGATTGATCCTTTGATCATTATGTAGTGCCCTTCCTTTTCTCTTAAAATGTTCTTCATTTTAAAGTCTATTTTGTCTGATAGGAGTATTGCTACTCCGGTTTTCTTTTGATTCCCATTTGCATGGAATATTTTCTTCCATTCTCTCACTTTCAATTTGTATGTGTCCCTAGAAGTGAAGTGGGTCTCTTGAAGACAGCATATATATGGGTCTTATTTTTGTATCCATTCAGCCAGTCTGTGTCTTTTGGTTGGGGCATTTAGTCCATTAACATTTAAGGTAATTATTGATATGTATGTTCTTATTGACATTTTATTAACTGTTTTGGATTTGTTTTTGTTGCTCTTTATTCTTCCTTTCTTCTCTTGTTCTCTCCTCTAGTGGTTTGATGACTGTCTTTAGTGTTGTATTTGAATTGATTTTTCTTATTTGTGTGTGTATCAATTGTAGATTTTTGGTTTGCAGTTATCCTGAAGTTTTGATATAGGAGTCTATATATAAACGAGATTGTTTTAAGTTGTTGATTTCTTAATTGCAAGTGCATCTCCAGTGTCCTGCATTTGTACCCTCCTCTTCTCACGATTTCTGATTTTGGTCGCATAATTATGCATGGATGATTTTGTGTCTTTACTGTATGTATGCATTTACTGGTGAGCCTTGTCATTTGTGGTATTTTTGTTTCTGGTTGTGGCCTTTTGTTTTCTGCCTAGAGAAGTTCCTTTAGTATTTGCTGTAAAGCTGGTTTAGTGTTGCTGAATTCTCTTAGCTTTTGCTTATCTGTAA
This sequence comes from Catagonus wagneri, assembly GCA_004024745.2. NCBI lineage: Eukaryota > Metazoa > Chordata > Mammalia > Artiodactyla > Tayassuidae > Catagonus > Catagonus wagneri. The sequence continues at coordinate 204,948 of PVHT020000175.1, forward strand.
AGCTTTTGACATCTCCTTCAAATCTGAGTGAGAGACTTGCTGGGTAAAGTAATCTTGGTTGGAGATTTTTTTCCATTCTTCATGTTAAGTATATCATGCCATTCCCTTCTGGCCTGCAGATTTTCAGCTGAAAAATCTGCCAATAGCCTTATCGGGCTTTGCTTGTATGTTATTTGTTTCTTTTCCCTAGCTGCTTTCAATATTTTCTTTTTGCCTTTAATTTTGATCATTTTGATTAATATGTGTCTCGGGGTGTTCCTCCTTGGGTTTATTTTATGTGGGACTCATTGTGCTTCCTGGATTTAAGTGAGAGGTTCCTTTCCCGTGTTAGGGAAGTTTTCAGCTATTATCTCTTCGAATATTTTTTCTGTCCCTTTCTCTTTCTCTTCTCCCTCTGGCACCCCTGTAATATGGATGTTGGTGCATTTAACGTTGTCCCAGAGTTCTCTCAGACTCTCTTTATTTCTTTTCAATTTTTTTTTCTCTTTTCTATTCCACATCAATGATTTCCACTAGTCTGTCCTCCACCTCATTTATTCATTCTTCTGCCTCCTGTATTCTGCTGTTGGCTGCGTCAAATGAATTTTTTATTTCAGTTATTATATTTTACATCTCTGCTTGCTTAAGTTTTAAATCTTATATTTCTTTGCTCAGTGTTTCCTGTAAATTATCAATCTTTGCCCCCAGTTTATTTCCAATGTCTGCATCATCTTCAGTATCAACAGTCTAAAGTCTTTTTCCTGGAGGCTGGTAATCTCCTGAACACTTACCTGTTTTTCTGGGGTTGTTTCTCTCTCCTTATCTGAGTTATAGTGCTCTGTTTTTTTCATTTTTATAGGTTTTTGGTGTGGTGTCCTTTTTGCAGACAGTAGAGTCATAGCCTGTCTTACTTAGGTGTTTGCCTCCCTTGTGGCCGAAGGTGGTATGGGGGCTCACTGTAGGCTTCCTGATGAGAGGGACTGATGCCTGCCCACTGGTAGTTTGGGCTTATCCTATCCCTCTGGTGGATGGGGCTTTGTCTCTGGGTGAGATTAGAGATGGCTTTGTGCTTGGTGGGGCCTTTAAGCAGCCTGTTTATGGCACATAGTGGGTCTGTGATCCCACCTGGGTTATTGTTTGGCCTGGGGCTTCTCAGTGCTGATGGGTAGGGCCAGATTTTCCCAAAATGGCCACCTCCAGAGAAACACACACTGATGAATATTCCTGAGACCTTTGCCTCCAGTGTCCTTCCCCAACAATGAGCCACAGTCACCCCCTGTTTTCCCAGGAGATCCTCCAAGAACTGTAGTCAGGTCCAACCCAGATTCCTATAGAGCCTTTGCTTTGCCCTGTTACCCAGTGCATGTGAAACTCTGTGTGTGCCTTTCAAGAATGGGGTCTCCGTTTCTCCAAGTCCTGTGGAGAGCCTGTGCACAAGCCCCACTGGCCTTCAATGCCAGATGCTCTGGGGGCTCTTTCTCCCAATGCCAGATCCACAGGTGTGGGGACCTGATGTGGTACTCAGAACTCTCACTCCTGTAAGTGAGTCTCTGTGATACATTTACTTTCCAGTCTGTGGGTTTCCCACACGGGAGGTACGGGGTTGCTTATAGCACATAATCACCCCTCTTACCTCTTGATGTGGCCTCCTCTTTGTCTTCTGGAGTAAGATATCTTTTGGAAAGTTTTCAGTCCAGTTGGTTGAAGGTTGTTCAGCATTTGACTGTAATTTTGTTGTTTTTATGAGAGAAGTTGAGCTCCAGTCCTGCTATTCCACAATCTTAATCCCATCCCCCATCCAGTATGTTCCTGGTTTACTATTAATGAATGGTTTAGTAATTGCAGTGCTACCTAGTGTGAGGGCCATACCATATACCATCCATGTTGGAGTCCTCACTGCCTGTCACTTGGCAGGTGGTTCTCCTCCAAAATCCCATTCAAACATCTCTTTTCTCAGCACCAGTCCTGACACCATCTCAGGCAGGGTTCTCTGGGAAGCAAAACATGAGACAGAGCTTAGCAGACAGCCTGTCAAACAGGGAGTGTTCCTGAAATCAACACCTGCAGAAAGGAGTGGAAGGAAGCAGAACCAGGCAGAAGGAAAAGGACATGCTGAGCTCTGATATAGTCTCAAGGAAGGTTTCAGCCAACCTCATGGATTGGTCTGGAACTTGGGTGGCTCTTCAAAGTTGTCCCAAGGTGGGGTATGTGATCCATGCCTTTATAACCCTGCACTGATCAGTCTTTGCAGAAGGGAAGAAGAGGTAACCACATGCAGTTTTCTAAGTTCTAGGCATTGACCAGTGAATGCTGATGGGTGAGATCTCTCCTTTGGCAGTACTGCAGTAGTCTTCATTCCTGAAGGGGAAGCTGGGTGGCAAAGCACAGCACCTGCCACAGTACAGGCACTATTCTAGATGCTGGGGATATTCAATAAATAAGTCAACAAGAAAACATGGGGCATGTCAGATTGTGATGAGTGTTATGGGGAAAAAAAGCAGGGTCACTCAGCTCCAGCTGCACAACATCCATGATGTTTTTCAGATCCACTGTGCATGTTTCCATTCCAGGGTCTTTGCTGTTTCCTGATTGGGATGTTCTTCCTTCTCGCAACTTAAGACCTCACTCCTCTTAGGTATTGGCTCAAATGTTGCCTTATCAATAAAGCACTGTTTGACTGTTCTCTTAAAAATGGAAGTGTTCCCCCGACATAGACTAGCGGTCTCTGCGTCTCTTTCCTCACCTGTCAGTTTTCTTTGTTTTCCTGCAAAAACCTCTGCTCTGCTCCCCTGGCTACTTACTGCCCTTCTGAGGCCTGAGCATCCTTGCTGGGACCTCAGTAAAGCATTTCTTTTCTTTTCCTTTATTTTCCCTGCAGCGATGTGAAAGAATAAGAGATACTCAGCTCAGTATCTCTTATTATAAAGAATGCTCAGCTCAGTTCCTCATTCCCTACTCCTGCCCCTTTCCACTCCCCACCTCACCACTAAATGATAAAGGAATTTTTTTCAACACTGGAAATCAACTGGGTGGAAAAAAAAAAAAAAACTAATAGGAAACTCTGATTATAGCAGATCAGAAGAAAATGATTTTAAATGGCCCTAGAACAGTGTGCACACACAGGGGTGGTTTCCTGTGAGCGGGTTTTGCTTTCCTCTTCTGCGAGAACCAGCTTCCCTTCACAAACTTTTCCCGGCTAGGCTAGGTGGACTAGGTTGAGCCCTGTTTCTGAGTGCATGTGTTTGCTTAATGGTCACTCCTCCTGTTTCCCTGACTAGATTCGAATGCCTTCATACTTGGAAAGGATCTCTGTAAATCCTTTTCAATCTGTTTTCCCAACGGATTTATAGTAGCGTGATCTCAGGCTCTCGATCGTGGGATGGGAGAGAAGTTTAAGCAGACTTCACACAGTTCGATTCTTGGTATATAAGTTCAGAATAAACAAAATCATTCAGATCTGAGCAAAAGAGAAATACCATCGTTTCGATATTGTACAGCAAGTGCACATCACAATCTTCTCAGTCTGAAAAACACAGGCATTTCCAGCATGTAACTGTAGGCGTGATCATTTACAAGTGTTAGGTGCTTGATGTCTTTCCTAACACATCTATTTTCCTTCCATTTTATTTGCTGCTTCCTTTTCACAGCCAACCCTCCATCAAGCCTGTTCCCACCCACCACCCTCTATGCTCCAAGTCACAATTTAAGTGTTTCTGTTGGGAGTTATATATTCTACTCAATGACAGGAGTTCCCCATTGGAGTTCATGTAGCTGAAATATCCAGATGGTTGTCATAATTCTTCACTTGACTTTTCAGTGTGCCTGGCTATTCTTTCTCATTTCATGCATCATCAAAACATTTTTGAAACTCATCCTCTCCAAAGATTGGAAAGGTGAAGCTTCAAGTAAGGTGTTCCACCCAGTGTAAGAAATTACACTTGAATTCAGAGAGCAGGTTTTTCAAAACTGAAGTAATATTAACATGCCTTTAAAATGTTTGCCTTTTCTATATGAGTAGGCTTATTTATTAAAGTTTTTCAACAAATATTTATTGAACACCTATTACATGCCAGACATTTTTCTCAGCACTTAACATGACTCCTTGAACAAAATGATGCCCTGACACCACAAGGGCTTACAATTCTGACAGGAATGCTGACAATAAACACAAATGTAATAAATAAATACAGCACGTAGCTTGTTAAGAAGCTTCCTATGTGATACAGGAAGCTTTCTCACTTGATATGGGACAAAAAAAAGAAGAATAAGAAAACATGGTAAGGAGGAGCAGAACAGGAGGTGTGGAGGATGCAATAGAAAATAGGGTACGTAGGGCAGGCTTTATTGAGACGACGATATTCCTAAAAAGAGTAGAAAGGCTTTCCAGGCAAAAGTCACAGCCTCTGCAAAGGCCCTAAGGTGGGAGTTTGCCTGGCATGTTTGAGGAATAGAAATGAGACTGGTGTGACTAGGGTGAATTTAGGGGAGAGAAGGAGAAAAAGAAGGCTTAGCTAGGGAACTGGAGTCAGAATACGCAGGGTCCAGAAGATCATTAAAAGAACGCTGGCTTCCATTCTGATTACACTGGGGAGCTCTTTGAAGATTCTGAGCAGAGATGTAATCTGAACAGATTTAGATTTAAAAGGGTCGGTCTGGCCGCTAAGAGTAGATGGTAGGAAGGACAAGGAAGGAAACAGGGAGATAGGCTAAGAAGCTGGTAACGATGGGGTGGCCTAAAGTGGTAGAAGAGGTGCTATTGAGAAAGGGTCAGCTTCTGGATGTATGATGATGGATAGAATGTGTGAGAACAGTCAAAGTCAAAGATGCTGCCAAAGTTGTACCAGAGCTCCAGGAAGATTTTGGTGACATTGAGTGATCGGAACAACTACAGTGGATACAAGTGTGGGGGCCATCTCTGGAGTTCAGTTTTTGACATGATCAGTCTGAAACAACCAAATGATGATATGGTAGGCAACTACATGTCAGCCTGGAAATCAAAAGATAAAGTTCTTGGATGAAGAGATGAATTTAGGAGACACGGGCATTTAGGTAGGATTTAAAGTCATGAGTTTCGATTGGGTCATCAAGGAAGCAATGCAGGTAGACAAGAAAAGAGGACCAAGAACTGAGATACCAAGGATCTCAATATTAAGAGGTCAGATAAGAAAGGAAAAACCAATAAGTAAGACCGAGAAGAAACAACTAGTAAGGTAGGAGGAAATCCGAGAGAGTGTGGTATCCCAGAAGCCAAATGAAGACAGGCAGAAAAAATGAGAAGTGAGAACTAATCATTGGATTTAGCAACAGGGAGGTCATTCACGATCTGGACAAGAGCAGGTTCAGTGACGTAGTGGAAGGAGGCAAACATCTGACTGGAGAGGGTTCAGGAGAGAAGGAAGGAGAATTAGAAACAGCAAGGCAAGATACCACTTTCAACAGATTTTGCTGCAAGAACCCAAAAAAATGAGGTGATACCTTGTAAGGGGGAGTTGGGAGAAGAAGAGCACGTTTGTATTCTAATGAATACAAATGTTTGTGTTCTAATAAATACAAATGTTTGTATACTAGAAATGGTCTAGTAGTGAATCAACATATTGATAATACAGGAGAGAGAAAGAACAATTGCTAAAGCAAATGGGTGAGAAAGGATGCAATCTAGTGCACAGATGGAGGGGCTGGCTTTAGTTAGGAGCATGAATTCCTTCTCTTTGATAGCAGATGGGATAGTGGTGTGTGAGGGGATAGGTGTGGGGGTGGAGATGTGATTGTAAGAGTCAGTGGACGTCCATTTCTAATTGCTTCAGTTTTCTCAGTAAAGTAGGATGCAGTATCGGGAGCTAAGATGATAAAGATGGGATGGGGGAAGAGATATTGGAGGGTTGAGGAGACAGGAGATGTCAAGTAGCAAGTGGACTAGAGAGGAATGGTTACTCTGAACACGAAGTGTTCACTGAGTTTGTGCTTATGAATTTAGAGCGAGACCAGTCAGCACAGCTGCGTTCTTCTGCAGCCCATGTTGAGTTGCCCAGCGCCCTGTACAGAGTAGGCAAGGAGTAAAATTTAAGCAACATTATGGTTTCTCCAAACAAACATGACAGCAGGAGAGGGGCAAAGAATTTCAGGTTTGTACAATGAGTGATTAATATGGGTGCGGGGTAAAGAGGAGTCTGGACCTGAAGGGAGTAAGAGAGTGAAAAAGTGTTAGCATTGAAGGTTCCAAGGTGGGGGAGTCAAAGTATCACAGTCAGAACACTAGAATGGATGGACACTGAGTGGAAATGACCTGGCCTAGCAGGGTCTGCCCACGGGCGTGGGTGACAGCAGAAGGGAGGACACCACCACTAGGGTAAAGGAAGTCAGGGATCTGAGAACCCAAAATCTTGGAAGGATCATTTACTGCAGTATTGAAATCACCAAGGAGGTAAAATCTCAAATGGCAAATTAAGATAAACAATGTTAGGGCACACCCAAGCAATGAAATATTACGCAATTGTTAAAAACAGAATTTTGGGGAAATATTTAAATATATAGGGAAATTATTAAAGAATGCCAAGGGGGGAGATCTAAGATACCAAATTTTATAGGCAGTATAATCTAACTACTTTAAAATGTATCTTTAGGCATAGAGAAAAGACTAGAAGGCGATAAAATGTCAGTAGGGTTTATCTTGATGTGAAATTTATTTATCTTTGTATATTTTGTGACTTCTAAATTCCCTACCCAAAAAAAACCCCAAGAAAAATATATTAAAAAAAAAGAATAAACAAAGGAGAGTAACATTATATTATAACCCTAGTACATTAAACTTCCCTCAGTATTTTTTTTTTAATTTAGTCATGGCTTCTACATTCCCCACTGTCTGCTAGATGATAGTTTACATAGGTTGAAATATGGCACAATTTTGTGGTTAAAGTTTAAATTTTCTTTTATCTTCAGAGGATTTTTTTTCACACAATAGATTTTTTTTCAGTCAATTGGGACTCTAGGAATTTGCTTTTCTTCCAAAAGTCTATAAATGGACTGTTCATATTTGAAACGATCTTTCCTTCTAGATAGGACAGATATCCTTTACAGGAGCTATGGGAACACACAGCTGTATTTCTAAAGCTTTAAGCATCTAGAGCTGGCATGGAGAGCCAGAATGGTTATAACTTAGGTCACTTCTGTAGAGCTGCGGCCATTTAAGGCTAGGTTGGCAGAACAAAGCTTCTTATGTGGGGCCGGGAGGGGGGGTGCCTTTGTCCCCTGTGACTGGGCATTTTTAAAAAGAATGCAGTTAATTTGAAGTTTATGATTAAGTAATTAACACAGACACACTGCTTCTCCACCAGGAACAAATAGATGTCTGTGTTTGTGAACCTAGCAGTTGTCTTATGTTTCACTTTTACTTCCAGCTTTTTCCAAAGATTTTTTTCCTTGACCTATTAAGGGTAACTACAGGGGAAAAGAAAAAGACCTCCTTTTGACTCTCAGTAAAATAGATTTCTACCAGTGCTTATCTCGAACACCCTCTGTAGTCTCATGTTGACAATAGAGGAATAGGTTAGGGAAGATATTCTAAGAAAAGACTTAGGGTCGAACCATATGACATTTTGGAACACATTAATCTCACACTGGCCCAGCCTGAGAAACAAATCCCATTTCCCATTTTAAAGATTTATTTTATTTTTAACATGTAAGGTTGAGAAGGAAAACTTTTATTTTTACTTTAAAGCAATTTGCAATACAGTTGACAGAAGAAAACTAAAAAGAAAGTACAATTGAACTTTAACCATCAAAAGTTTGTATATCTAATCTTCTCTGCAGAAAAGTCCCTGGGGGTGATTTTGAGAGGAAAAAACATTTTCCAAAAGCTGAAAAATACTGGTTTTAAACACAAAATTTCTTCAGTCATGAGGATCTAGAGTCACATTGCTGTTTCCCTCGGCTACACACCTTTTAAATCTTTGGCATCCTTGTCCAGAAGCCCAGTCCTTACAGCCTGGCCAGGGAGGGAGATGGGGTTGCTCCTTCTGTAAAATATTGCCCGTATCTTATTTTGCCTTGGCCTCCATTCCCAACCACAAAGCCAAGGCAAATGAAAAAGAAGACTCCTATTTCTACAAGTTTATGTTAGACCTTCCACTCAAAAATATATTTGAAGCATCAAGGCAACTTCAGCCCTTTTTATAATAATTCCAATTTGTTTCAGTCTACCTTTATGGTCGTATAAGTAGCTTAAAAGGAGAAAAGACCTAAGGGATAACCCAGAGCCCAATCTTACAGACTAAGAAGGCACATGACTTACCCAAGGTCATGAAGCTGAATGCGAACATGTAACTGAAGACCCCCAAATTAGGTTCTTTTGTGTATCAACAGTATAGATTTTCTATGTGCGCGCGCGTGCACGCACGCACACACACACACACACACACACACACACTGCTTCAAATAGCTCTGTGTAAAGTATTGAAAGAAGCAAAAACTAAAAATTTGGTTGGAGTTACTGGTTCTACCACCTGCCAACTATAGACTGGAATTCCTTCTTATTTAAATGTAACATTTCAATTGAAAGAGTTCAAATACTTTGTATCCTGAACAACCCTAAATGTACAAATATCTCAAAATTATAGAAATCCAAAAGCTTTCTTTCATATATTAACATTTAATTTTTCTATCTCTTGCCATGTCAGTTTTTGAAATTTCTCTTGATCCTAAGCAAAGTAAGAACTTGTCTGTGTAGTCCAAAAGTACCAAGAACCTCTGGCCTGCATGATCTAAGATAAATGGAAGTTTGTACAACTAACATGGTTTTGGTAAAAACATGCTTGTAAAGTTACCAGAGCCCTAGAACTGTAAATGGAAGCTGGTTGTATTAAAATGAAAATCAACCACAACAATAATAATAGCAGATATTTGCTAAATGCCGGACACTGTGCCTCGTGTTACATAGTTTCATTTACTCCTTCCAAAAAGCCCATGGGGAGAGCTACTGTTCTTATGCTCATTTTATGGGTAGGGGAACTGGGAAAATTATGAGTTTCCCAAATTGGAAAACTATGCTTTTGTGTGAACTCAGTTCTCAGTTGAACGGTCTGTGTATTTAATTGATGGCTGACAGCGTGATTAGCACCTTATCCTCTTTGGAAATGTTACTTGTCAAACATGGAAAAGTAAAATATTTGTGCTGGCTTTTCCATTCCCAAGACAAATTTTTTTCATTTCCACTAACATGTTAAGATGGTAATAATGAAAAAAAAATGAATCATGTAATTAAACCATTAGGTTAAGAGTCTACAAAGGTATGACCTACAAGTTTTCCAAACTGAGGGCAGACATTAATGGGTTGATGGACTTTAACCATGGTGGGAAAACAACCCAATGTGCCCTTGTAAATCATTGTTGAACTCATTATTCATTACAGATGGTACTTCCCATTATCATGCCACATGTAAAATCTTGACAAGATTTGCCTGACATCCAAACCGACTCTTCTAACTCTAGCAGCATGCTTCTCTGGTGTCAGCCCGCTGCAGGTGTTTCTCTATCACAATGAATAATTACATCAAACAAAGACACGAAATATTCTAAAGCTGACAAAACCACACATCTGAAATCTGTATTTCTATCCCTTGGGAAATTAAAATCTACAAGTATAGGGGCTTCATTGCCCATGTCTTGGGGCCATTCCAGGTTTATAAAGAAAGATCTTTTCTTTGCAAGTCCATGGATCGCAGTAATACAGGAAATTAAACAGTATTTATAGACTGGACACCAGCACACCAGCATGCTCTCCGAATCTCCCAACAAAAACAAAAACACTAGCAATCAAAGAGTGAGCGAGGGATGACAAGTGTTTTGACAGCTCTAGAATACTTTGAGGTATTTTTAGCATATTTCTGAGTTGTATTAGCTTAACCTGTAATAGAATATAAATGAGCCCATATGGCACAGATGTAATTATGTTCCATGCGAGAAATCCCTGTGGTAGGTTAGGGAGGGGGGCCGGGGGAGAAGAATACACCAGCACCCCCCCTCCTTCCCCCTCCCCCCCACCACATGTGCCTTCTGGAGGGCATGGATTTACACATCATTTGCATCGAGAAGAATATGAAGAAACACAATGCTAACAACACTGAAAAGGGCAAGTCAAAGATTGGGGACCCCTAGGAGAGCTGCTCTCTGGGACTGACATCCAGTTAGGAACAGAGGCAGCTTCCTCTCGGGATCACATCTGATGAAGCGATCTTTGATTATGTGGGCCCAGCAATCATAAGGCGTAATTATTATTACTACGAGAGAATGAGCAACACATCTCCGGGGAAGGCCTCTGTCGCAGACACTTTGCTGGCGCACGCTGGAAGCAAATGTTCTCCCAAGGATCATTTTCATTCTGACCTGATATTTAGCTGAAGCTTCTTCAACTACCAGTCATGAAACATTAAATATAGATTAGAGCCAGAGAGATGTTGAAAGTTGAAATTCACCGGAGGTACGCGCTTGTGTCCTTGAGAAACAACCCGAATGCCGTCCAGATGTTGCAGCAGCAAGGCAGAAAGGTCCCAAGCTGCAAGGAGGCCACAACAGAGGAGCGAGGGGGATGTTTAGCATTCCACCGGCCTTCTGTTCACTTTATTTGTACTACATTAATTTAGCAGAGAATCCTAACAGGCTCTTAGTGGTGGATGTTGTGAAGTGTTCGCTGTTCGGAAAGAATGAAGAAATGCTTTTGTGCCAGGGAAGGGTGTAATTCAAAGCACGTAATTGATTTTCTACAGTTTCAAACTGTGATAAGACTAAGGCCTAGCAACAGAAACATATGTTAACAGTTTTGTCTGTGTTTCTCAATGAATCCACAAAAAAGGAGCACCCCATAACTCATAAATGGTTAACTGGCTTTGAGCATCTCACTAGATATTAAAAGACACTTGTGGTGGAATTTGGAATAAATTGGCCCGCTTGGAAGAGTTTGCAGAAGGGCAGCGGTGTGGTGCAGAGCAGAATCCATCCCCCAGGTGTGTGATGGGAACACATCTTCCAGTTCCTCAATGAATTTCCAAAGCTGCGTCTATACTTGAGGCTTTCCCCAGCTCCCTCCCCTCCACCTTTGAGAATGTGAATCAGAGGGAGGCTCTGGTGCCAGAAGAGTTGCTTCCTAGCAGTCCCAGTAACCAGAGCTATGAAACCCCTCACCCCAGAGGCAGGAAATGGAGTTGGAGGAGATAAGGGGATGGGAGGCAAGCAAGGATAGGAGGTGAGAGCCAGGAATCCCTTGCCATCGAGGGCTGACAGCACTGCCTTGGATGAACAAAGGCTTCTCATTCCCACAGACCTTTAGAAACGGGGAGGTACTGGTTAGTTCCTCCCATCTTTCTGGAAGCAAAAAGCTGAATTAGATGTCATGCTGAACCCCCCCACCCCCTTTTCCAGCTCTAAGATTTTACCTTTCCATGAAACTAGCTCACAGTATTTCTGAACTTCTCTCCCACCAAAAGGGGGGGGGGGGAACCAAGAGCTTTGTCTGAAGTTGCAAGTGTCACTGGGGGTCTCTCATCATTGTGCTTCAGGGCCTAAGGTGGTCATTAACAGTCAGCAAGGCAAGTGCCCCGAGGCGGGAGAAAGCGGGAGGGGAGAGCAACGCTTCCCTTCTGAGCCTCCCTCCACCCCCAGCTCAGGATGGAGGCCCCCTCTGCAATGCAGACGCTTGTGTTTATACTGATGTTGGGAATAGATTTGTGTGGAATAGCAAATATAATTCACCCAAAAGAGGGGAGACACCAGTCCCCTTATTTTGGTTCCACTTATGTAAGAACCCAGGCAGGAAAGGAAGCTCAAGAAAATTTGCCATACTCTGTCCAGTGGATTGCCGTTCCTATAATATTTCTAGGGTAGGGGGCAAGGGGTGGGATGGGAAGTGTTTCACCAGAGAAGAATCCCTTGAGTTGGATCTTAAACATAAAAAGGATTTTCCAGGTGAATGGAGTTGGGGGTTTGGGGTGCTAAGGGAGGGTGTTCACATAGTTGGAACAGCATGTGCAGAAAGAGAAACTTGGAAGTGTACATGGTCGGGAACTGCAAACAGTCTGGTGTGGCTAGCAGGTGTAATATTGAGGTTAAGTGAGAAACTGGACAGGTAGATTGATGGTGGCCATCCTGAGGCATTTCCTGCCGCCCATGTGCTTTGGGTAGGAGTGGGGAAAGGACTACACCGAGGTTGTAAGATCAGTTAGGTGGGATTAGAGTGGCCCAGATGGCAGAGGATGATTTCCTGAACGAGGGTGGGGACAGTGGGTGGAGAAAAAAGAATGGGTAGGAGAAAAGGTAAGGTGGTGAAACCTACTGGACTTTAGTGGCTTTAGAAGGTGAAGAATGAAGGGAAGGAGGTGTCTAGGATGATTTGCAGGGGGAGCGAGCAAATAATCTCCAAATCATTTAAATTTCATCTCCCAATTGATTATTGGCTTACTTGGTTTATAATTTTGTATTCTGGTGCTTTGCTTTTATTTGATTTGAGGCGCCTTAATTTGGAATTTTCTGGATGTCAGCAAAGAGAAGTCCTATGGGGGAAGGGCTACAAAGAGCTCAGTTGTGCTGGTTGCCTTGGGATTGTGAATCCTGAGAAGAAAGGATGGTTATAGGCACTGATAGACCTTTGGGGGGAGTAATCTGACAAAATATTATTAAAAGTTTTTAAAATATCTATATCTTTTGACCCAACAAATTACACTTGTAGGAATACATCCTAAGGAAAAGACCTAGACTACTCAAATTTTGTGCAAATGCCCACTGCAGCATTATTACAATGTGAAAAATTCTAAATGATCAATAATGGAGGTAGAGTTATATATTTGCTCTAGAACTAGTACTTGATACTGTTACACAAGACAATATAAAGTATAAAAATTAGAAATTGGCAGAATAGTCATTATTCACAAATGAAATGGATGTCTATTAGCAAACCTCATAGAGAATCAACTAAAACACTACTATATATAACAAGAAAGTTCAGTAAAATGACAGATTGCAAGATTTGTAAAAATGTTCGAAGCTTTCTTACAGTGTGCAATCAGTTATAAAATAGAATGAAAAAAAGGCATTTGTCAAGGGAGCGTAAAATGACTGAATAAATGAAAAGATATATACTAGGTGAAAGGCATTTCAGTAGTCTATTTTGAGAAGAAATGATTCAACAGCAGAAGAAAGTCAAATTCCCCTAAATCAATGTATAAATTTCCCAAGTTTCTCAATAAAGGTGGTTTTTTGTATGTGCTGTTGATGATGTTTTGGTTGAGCGTTTTATTTTGCTTTTGAATAGGAAAAGTGAGTCTAAAGTTCATGGGAGGAGGCAAGTTCAGGAATAGTCTGGACTTTTTTTTTTTTTAATTAAAAGGTAACAAAGGAGACTAGTCTGATCTGCCATAACATCCAGTAAATAAAACCCTTACTGGGAGTTCCCGTTGTGGCTCAGTGGTTAATGAATCCGACTAGGAACCATGAGGTTGCGGGTTCAATCCCTGGCTTTGCTCAGTGGGTTACGGATCCAGCATTGCCGTGAGCAGACATGTAGGTGTAGGTCGCAGACATGGCTCGGATCCTGCGTTGCTGTGGCTGTGGCTGTGGCGAAGGCCGGCAGCTACAACTCCTGTTAGACCCCTAGCCTGGGAATATGCCGCTGGCGTGGGCCTAGATAAGAAAACAAAACAAAACAAAACAAAACCCTTATGCACTGATAATTAAATACACAGCCAGATCAATGGAAGGGACTTGACAGTCTAGAAATAGAGCCAAATACACACAGGAATTTAGCATCTAATAATAGTCCAGTATAAGCCTGGTCTTAAATTCTAAGAAGATGATGGTCCCTTCAGAAGCAGACAAAGTATTTCAAAATTCAGTGGATTTTGAGTAATTTTTTTGCCTGTTGGGGAATATTATAATTTGGTTCCATTTTTATAACAGTCAGGATGTGGAGCATATTTGTTTTTACCCATTGGTGTTTGTAACTAAATATCTGTATGTGTTCCCCACACGTGTATTTTTTATATAATCAGATACGCAGTGAACAGTGTGACATTTTTGCCTAATGCAGACATTCTTGGGCACCCAGAGAAACAAAGCCCTTACCTTATCATCTTTAGCAAAAGGTTTGATAGGTGAGGCATTTAAAACTTCTGGCTAAAATCAGGTTTGGGGATTATTAACGGATTTAATTTCTGCAAGCCAGCCCCATGACACATTACCATGGCTAGCTAAGCATTAACTGGATTTTCCATCCGTTTCCCATATTGTTGGGCTCAACCTTAACTTGTCAGCCTGGGCAAATCTCTTAACCCCCCATAAGCCTCAGTTTCTTCCCCTGTCAAATGAAGGAGTTAGGAGAATTGATCCCTCCAGGCCCTTCTCGCTCAAAGCTCTTGTTATTCTGGGTACAGCAGCCATTGCTATCCTCTGTTGCACGAAGCATTAAGGTGAAACAAAAGGAGGAGTCTGTTTAGCTAGAAACAGTGCTGGCATTTTAGGGGAAAGTTGTTACCAGTTAAAACCAATGGTTTCCAAGCTTTTTTTGAGCCTGCAATTCTGCATTTAAAAGAGCATTCGTCTCAATATTTGTAAACACACTTGCTTATAAATTACACACATTTATTGCTGTGGTTGTGTGTGGGAGGGTGCCTGATTGTGTATATATGTGTTAAGGTATACCGTAGTGATATATTATGTTCATTTAAAGACATTCAAAAATTTAAAACTAGAAGTCCTAATATTTTCTTCCTTGTAGTCCTTGTAGTTCTTCTAGAACTGTTGGTTTAAAGAATAAAACTGCTTTACTCTTCAATTAGTCCATTTAATAGAAAGCAAGCTGGTAGGACCCAGAAAGTTTTTCTATTTAATGGCAAAAAAGAAAACAATACTTAGAACAATTTTGTTTTTCAGCTTACCAGATGACACCAATTAATTTGTGGTTGAGAGGCAGCCAAGTGTGGTTTAAAAAATATCCTTGAATCTGAAGGCAGAAAACCATAGCTTGAATCCCCGTCTCCAGAGGCTTCTACCACTCTCCTTGCATCTTAATTCTTACTGCCTTAGTTTCTTCCTGTATTAAGTAGAGTTACTATTACACGCCCTACACACCCCAAGGAGTTATCGTGACCAAATAGATTACATACATATTGTATCTAATGTATATTATGTATACATCACATTACACAAATGTGAAGTATAAGGATTATTATTACCACATGCACACATAGTATGCCTTCCAACCCAGCTTAGCCTTCTGCAGCTAACCTGATTCGTACTTGAACGCAAGAGTACCACGAACTGTAGCCTAAGTTGAAAACCTTTTGATAATACTACTGACCTTCTCAGCTTTGTTAACGTGACTTATTTCTGGATAAACAAGAAATATTTTGGTAATAAGGCCCCCCTACCTGTTCTGCTCACATCCTATTCCCCCTCACCCCTCAGCATTGGCCACCAGCAGCTGTCCCCTTGCTGTGGTCTTCCCTGGCAGAATGGGGCTACCCCTTCTAGGGCACTGTCTCTGATGATCTCTGTGCCCCATCATCAGACTTGCTTGCCCTGTGGCCCCTTCTCTCAGAATGTTGCCGTCTCCCTACCAAGAGAACGGCACCCCTGGGCAGAAGATGTCAATCCTGCTCACTGATGATAGACTAATGAATGCATCGGGATTCAGAGTCAGTGGACTGGCAGCCCATCCCCTCTCATATACAGCATTGACTCCAGCTTTATTTGCCCCTCTGGGGGGCACTAGAGAGTTAAGTCACACCCTCACAAAGGCAATGGGCTGGGGACAGTGGCAGAAGCTTGCATGGTTCTACCTGTACCGGCCCTTTGGACAGAGGAAGAGTTCAGTTTCCAAGGCCAAAACTTTTTATAAAGTCACTTGAAAAGAGCTTGAAACCAAGCAAGCACACTCTGCAATGGAAACTTGTAGCTACGTGTTAGAATTCACTTAAGACAAAACCTCAACCTTGTTTAGGAAAGCGAAGTCAACTTTGTGAATTAGGAACAAAGTAAGTTAGCTCTTGATCTCATGGGTTCTCTAAAGAAATTTTCTACCATTACTGTCTTGACAGGACTGATGTGGCTAGCTGTGATGAGAAGCATTGTGTTTCTAAACTGGACCCCCAGGCTTTTAACAGAAAAACATCCTTTTGGACCTTGAAAGGCTACTACCCCAGAGAGAAGACAAAACAGTGAGTAAAATCAAATCTCTGAAGCGGGGCCTACCACGGCCACTGCGACTGCGTGCCCAGGCGAAACGAGGTAGGCCACTTTGGGATTGCTGGTGGGTGATGACTAATTCACAGACATTTGTACAGACATCATTTGCAAATGTAATTTTCTAGACCATAATGTGTCATCAGGGATGGCGGGTGGGGTGGGGGGAGGGGCGTCAAGGTCAACATCACAGTGTAAACATCATGTTTTTACCTTTGCCCTGTCCCTCTCGTGAGACCTCATTCTCCTTACTCCGTTAAGATGTAGAGGTTATAGAATTTCGTATATTTTTCTGCTTTACAAAACTACAAACATGGCAAAACTAACAGTGTGAAAGCGGCAGTTCCTAGGAGGAGCTGTGTGAGACTCTACATTGCAGTGTGTCCAGGATGCTCTTGGTTTTGTTGTCTTGGCCAATTTTTGGTAACATACTCTTCATTCTCAAAGTCATACCTGTGTGCAGGACATTTGAATCATAGTGTGACCTCATTTGCCACATGCAAGCATTTCTTAATCTGTTTATACCCTTGGCCCCTTTTTTTCTTTACATTTTTGCTTCATTTGTTTCCCTCCATGCCACATTTTCTTGACAGCTTTCCAAGCCCTGTTTCTTTTGTTTGTTTGTTTTTTAGTGTAATATCTGCTCATTTTGTTAATTGTTGTACTTTTTTTATGTGAGACTCTACATTGCAGTGTGTCCAGGATGCTCTTGGGTCTGTTGTCTTGGCCTAATTTTTAGTAACATACTCTTCATTCTCAAAGTCATCCCTGTGTGCACCCTAGACTTAACGTGTGTTAATTCTCTCAGTCCATTTTCAAAATTCACTCTCACCCAAGAATCTCAAGAGCCTCGAATCACATGTGTTCGAGACCCTAACCCTTACAGCCCTCGTATGATGCGCACATTATCCTCCTCCTGAGAAATGCTCCTCGACTTTGCAGCATCCACAGAACTTCCACAAAGGCTTTCTTTCCACCACTCTGTGGCCCCATTGGCACTGGGCCACTTCCATCTAAGGTCAAAACCCATCAGTTTCCCCCTACACTGATAATGCATGGAACGTGACAACTCTAAGTAAACCAAATGAACCCAAATGGCCAAGCTGCCAAAGAGCGCACGCTTTCAGCTCCACAAAGTCAAGATGAACTCTCCAATGATGCAGGGCACCCCTTCATGCTATGCTTTGTCAGTGCACTGGGGGAACGTGCTGCTAGTGTCTTTTACAGCTTTTAAATGAGAATGGCACTTTTCGAACTCATTCTCACCCTTGCTTCTTGGTACGCTTTAGCCTTTAGGCTTTATGATTTTCCGTGGGGATCATCCAAAGGCAGTACCCCTGTACATCCCTCTAGTTTTCCACCAAGCTGGGGATTTGACTGTCAGCCTAAGATGAGCTGTTTCCTGGGAGGTGCCTTAGTCCTCATTAAAACAAAATTCTGACGGTACCCGAGCTATACAGGCACATTTGAATCATAGTGTGATCTTATTCGCTACTTGCAAGCATTTCTTAATCTATTTATGCCCTTGGCCCCCTTTTTCTTTACCTTTTGCTTCATTTGTTTCCCTCTCTGTCCCACATTTTCTCGACAGTTTTCCAAGCCCTGTGGTTTTTTTTATAATTAGTGTAATATTTGCTCATTTTGTTAATTCTTGTACTTTTTTTATGATGGTGGAAGAAAGTAGGGGAAAAAAATCTTTCCTGTCAAATGACATCTCTTTTCAACCGTAAAGTTCTTGAGAATAGAACCATGTCCTAGCACGTACTCAGTGCCACATGCATATAGGTCCTTAATAACTTGGGTTCTGGGTCAGAAAACACATCTCAGGATTTATGATAAATTCTCCATATTATTAGCTTTGTGGCAGAACATAAATATAGATGTCAAGATAGTAAAACTGTTGTGTCGGTTCAGGAAATAGAGATCTATTTTCTTTTTCATGGTATCCAGCAGCTAACCAAGGGAAAGAGCAGACAAGAACAGTATTTTTGTCTCTTCAGCATCTGCTAACAGAAAGCCTACTTTTCTATTAGAGCTACTTTATGTTAAGAAGCAAGTCATACCTGAAAAACTTCAGTTTGGGTAGTTTTCCACTTCTTACATTTTTCTGCCTTGATGTTCCAGAAGTTTCTCTTGTCAGTTAGCCAGGAGCTGGCTGGCTATTGCATCCTGATGATATATTCATACTTCAGAATTCAGTGTAAGGTCAACAAAAAGGCTCTCTCAGATGTGGAGGGAGCTCACACGGCTGGCTACATTCCTGCACTCCTCAGGCTGTGCGCTTCCTAAGACCCCGGCTTAGTTTGCCAAATGGGACAAGTTAAGGTAACTTTAAGCAGCTTTAAATTGTCACCGCAGCATTTTGTACGAAGGCACTAAAATTCTGTGCTCATTCGGAATATTCACGTCATAGAGATGTCTTGCAGAGTGCAATTTTTAAAAACCAAATTATACTGAGTTCTTACCAGAACACTTTCCTGTGGGACCTCCTTTGGGGTGTGAATGGCTTCTAATAAAACCTTGTAATGCTCCAGGAATAAAACCCCCATGAACAGTGTCTCAAGTGGCCCAACTGACTCAGCATTCCAGCCCAGAGTGATGTAGACATTTCAGGGCAACCAAAAACTTTGAAATGAAACTTTAAAGTTCAAGTTGAGGAGTTCCTGTTGTGGCTCAATGGTAATGAACCCGACTATTATCCATGAGGATGCGGTTCGATCCCTGGCCCCACTCAGTGGGTTAAGGATCCTGTGTTGCCACGAGCTGCGGTGTAGGTCATAGACACAGTTCAGATCTGGGTTGCTGTAGCTATGGCATAGGCGAGCAGCTGCAGCTCTTATTCAACCCCTAGCCTGGGAACTTCCATATGCTGTATGTGTGGTCCTAAAAATAAATAACTTCCAAGTTGACATTTTGTTTATCATATTTTAGGAGATTTTAAGTTTTACTGAATATAAGTCATTACTTAACTAGCTTATGGGAAACTGAAAGGGTGCTAACAGAGAAATAACTTGATCTTCCCTGCCTCACCTACCCTGAAATAATGTCTCTTGCTACTTTGAGAAAACATGCTCTTCTTTTTAGTTACTAATCCAGTGGTGAGACTACACAAAAGAATGTTTACACATATTATGTAACTGATCGAAGTAGATTTGACTCAAATAATATTTTAGCCAGTCAGTGGGTAAGTTATTGATATCTTGAGTAAAGCCTGGATATTGAGACCGTAGACTGGTAAGAGATAGACCATGATACAGACTAAGACTTGAATGGGACAAGCTTTATGATAATGAATGTACAGAATTTACAGGAGAGCACAGTCAGGACACATGAAAGGGTCTGTAGGGGTCAGAGAGACATCAAGTAGAGGGCATAGATATTAAACGATGACGTGTTTTTCCAAAGCTAGCTAAAGCTTTGACAACAGGTAGAGGGAGAGAGGAATGTGGTCTTGTAGAATTTCAAATTAGAAGAACATACGAATTTCTCGATAAATAATTAGATGTACTGGATGTTTTTTCCTTTGGCACTAAATACACAGTTATACTAAAAAGGCCAATGCACATATTTCACATTATCCTCCCATACGCAGATGACCTCAAACTGGTTGACAGAGGGAATGTGACAGATAACAGAATTAAAACTGAGATTTTTCTTTTTGGTCTGGCAAGATGAAGTTATCTTTTCCTGCAGGAAACAAGATTACATTTATCAGGGAGGGATACAAATAAAGGCTCATATTTTAGATTAGAAAGTGAAAGCTGAGGAAAACCTGGTTTCCAGAGCAGATGGATACTCTGCACCCTGATGGGCTAAAATCTGGAATTTTTTTTTTTTTTCATTCTGAGGGTCACTTCTAAAGAGGGACAAAACATTGTCCTGCTTGCATCCATGGGAGGGTAAAAGTCAGGAGTGAATGACAAAGTCAACCTGACACACCACCTTTTGTTGAGTCCCTGCTTTGTGCCAGGCACCAAGGATGTGAAAATGAAGATTCTTCCCTCCTGTGAACCCCCCACCCCCACCCCCGTCCCATCGCTGTCCACTGGGGAAGGCTGACCCATAAACTAAGCATGTTGCTAAAGTCGGTGCAATGACTGCCTAAAAAGTGCTGTGGGAACACTGACAAGGGAAAATTACTTCTGTCTGGGGGGGATTAAGGACCTACCAAGAAATAATCATGTGTGAGTCTGGCCTCGGAGACGGGACTTTGAATTTTCTCCTTGGCAAAGGAGGGCAGGGTAAACAGCAGGAGTGTAGATAAGGACTTTCCAGGCAGGGGGACGTTAGAGGCAGGTTTTTCTGTCTGGATTAATCAGCAGTGGGAAAGACTGCATCATGATTCAGCATGTCCTTGACACCGGAGGGCTTCTGCAGAGAATAGATAATGACTCCATGGTATATCAGTAAGGGATTCTATCTTGTTTTTAATCTTGTACGTGCTATGGGTTTTACAGTTTGTCACTTCACTTTGGCTTCCAGGAAGCTCAGAGACAAAAAATTAACCCTCTTCTGGTGAGTGTACAAAACCTTATAATATGCGCGTTGCATGTTAAAAGTTATGTCACCTGTTTTCTACTCATCCATTTGAGTAAGTGCTATTACTGGATAGTAATGTTTTATATTTTTCTAAATTTATGTTATATATTTTGATAAGCTATATATATTCATCCTTTTTCAACACAGTTATCTATAAATAAATAAGCTATAAACTAATTTCCTTTTTCAGTTTATTCAGAAATATGAAATCCATCATGAACTTCCTTCTTTTTTTTTTTCTAACTATTGAATCAATTGGAAAATACTAAAAGAAGTGAAGTACCAATCAAATCTGCAGTGAGATACCATTTCACGCTCATTAAAATGGCTCTATGAGTTCCCAATGTGGTGCAGTGCGTTAATGATCTGGCTTGTCTCTGTGGAGGCACCAGTTCTATCCTTGACCCAGAGCAATGGGTTAAAGATCTGGCATTGCCACAGCTGTGGTGTAGGTCGCAGATGCTACTCAATTTCAGTCCCTGGCCTGGGAACTTCCATATGATGTGGGTGCAGCCAAAAAAAGAAGAAGAAGAAAAAAAAAGGCTGTAATAGAAGAGACAGTAACAAGTGCTAGAGAGCATGTAGAGAAATTGAAATCCTCATCCATTGTTGTTGGTAGGGATGTAAAATAGTGAAGCCACTTTGGAAAACAGTTTAGTAGCTCCTCAAAAAATTAAATGTAGAGTTACGGTAACACAGTACCACTCCTCTTTAAAAAAAATTTTATTAAAATATAGTTGATTTGTAATATGCTAATTTATGCTGTAGGCAGCAAAGTGACATATATTATATATATATATATATATATTATACACACACACACACACACACACACACACACACACACACACACACATCTTTATATAAATTCTATTATATAGGCTTTTTCATAATAGTCTGTCCCAGGAGATTGGACATAGTTCCCTGTGCTATAGAGTAGGACCTTGTTGTTTATTCTATCTAAGTGTAACTATTTTCATCTACTAACCTCAAACTCCCAGTCTATCCCTCTCTCTCCCTAAGCCTGCTTGGCAGCCATAAGTCTGTTCTCCTCATCCCTGAATCCATTTCTGCTTTATAAATGGATTCATTTGTGCCATATTTTAGATTCCACATATAAGTGATATCAGTAAGATTTGTCTTTCTCTTTCTGACCTCACTTGGTAGGATAACCTCTAGTTGCATCCACGTTCCTGTGAGTGGCATTATTTTGTTCTTTTTTATGACTGCGTAGTATTCCATTGTACATATTTACCGCATCTTCTTAATACATTCATCTGTCAATTGACATTTAAGTTGTTTCCATGTTTTGGCTATTGTGGATAGACCCAGTACTGCTCTTAAAAGTATACAAGAGACCTGAAAATATAGAGCCACACAAAAACTTGTATACCAATGTTCATAACACCATTATTCATAATAGACCAAAGTGGAAATGACCCAAGTATCCATTAACTGAATAGATAAGCAAAATATGGTATATTTATACAGTGGAATGTTATTCAGCCAAAATAAGTGAAGTACTGATATATGCTCAAAACATACATGAACCCAGAAACCATTATGCCAAGTGAAAGAAGCCAGACACAAAAGTCACACGTATGATTCCATTTATATGAAATACCCAGAATAAGAAAATCTGTAATGACAGAATGTGGATTAGTAGCTGCCAGGGGAATTGGGAGGGTGGGGGAATGAGAAATATCTACTAATGGGTCAGGGTTTCTTTTTGAGATGATAAAATATCCTGCAACTAGTAGCTGTGTGGTTGTATAAGAAATATCAAGGAGTTCCCATAGTGGTGCAGCGGAAACAGATCCAACTAGTACCCATGAGGTTGTGGGTTCGATCCTAGCTTTGCTCAGTGGGTTGGTGATCTGGCGTTGCCATGATCTGTGGTGTAGGTCACAGACAGACACGGCTCAGATCCTGCATTGCTGTGGTTGTGGTATAGGCCGGCAGCTGTAGCTCTGATTCAACCCCTAGCCTGGGAACCTGCATATGTTGTGAGTGTGGCCCTAGGGAAAAAAAAAAATCAAAAGCACTGAACTTTACACTTCTTAAAAGGGTAAATTTTATGGTGTGTGAATATTGAAAGCATTAGTCAGGGCAGGTGGAATGTGTGGGAGGTCAATTTTATTTTCCTGTCAGAATCTTTAATTGATAATCATTTCAGCCATTTCTACTTACTTGAGGTACTTTCTGCTATAACGTCTTCTAAAAATCTCATAACAAAATTTGTTTTCTTTAGCCTTGAAAGGAATACAGTTTGTTATTTGGAAAGGATGGCTGTTTAATAAATCTTTTTTTTCCTCTTCATCATGAGCTCTATGTATAGGTCATTAATTCGATCTAATAAATATTTATTTTTGAAATTTAATATCCATCTTTACTTAGACCATCAAAACATTTTAATATTAAAAACAATCAAAAATCGTTTTCCATAGTCCCTAGCTTGATACTAACATGGCATGCACCGTACCTGGAAAAGGATTTCTTCCCAGTATGTTCCCAGCACAAAGAAGAAGCTGCTTGGAACTTTCCAAGCGCCAGTAAGTTCTGTGGAATAAAATTACTTCATTCTAAAAAGATGTGACCGTCTTCTCCTCTGTGACTGTGATTATTTCTTTCCTATGAAGCAAGTTCTTAACATGTTTAAGACAACATGAGTTTAAATATCTTAGATTTGGTGTTTTTTTTTTAATCTTTTAAAATCAGTTGGGATATATTTTAGTCCTGTGTTACTCACATTTCCCAGTTACCTGGATTAATTGATGTGAACAACAACAATGGTGCTTTGAAGCATCAGGTACAACCGTGGAAGTGATCACATTTCTTAATTAATGAATGAATTGTTCTTTCATTAGTCTTTGTTTATGGAAATAAATAGAGTATTACCTTGATTAGTGAATTCCCTGGGAAGGAAGGACCTTCTAAGAAGTCAGCTGTGTTAAAAAAAACTAAACAAACAAAATCAGAACGAATAGGAAGCTGAGTTGCTTGAGAGGCCTCAATGATCAGCTTCTGCCAATGGCTGTCCCCCTGAAAGTGATGAGGCCCAGGCCTTGGGAACCGGGAACCGTTTGAAGTCCATTTTCTGCCTGCCCATCAGCCCTCTACTTGCTGTACCGTCTCCCTTTCTGAGTCAGACACCACATGGAAGTAAGAGAGAATCCATGCCTCCTCCTCCCCTACCTCGTGATCAGGGAAGTGACTGGACTCTGAAAGTCTAACTAATAGACTAACTCTAAGTGAAACTATAGCTATGGAATTAAAGCCCTATGTTTTTTGTTTTTTAAATTAAAATTAAAAGAATTTTAGACCTGGGCAAACAACTGGGTAGCCTTGGAGAGCGGCCTGTTGGGCACACCATGTTGGCACCTGGCTCCTCCTAATTTAGACTTTTAGGGACAAAGACCAGCAGGACAGGTCGACTCCATATTGAGAGCTCAGAAAGGCTAATTCTTATAGTGTTCAGGCTCTGACTCCAGTAGGGTTTCCACACTGTCTTTATGAAAGGAGGTTAGTAGAAAGGAGGAATGGCTAGGGGTTTGTCTTGATGTTGTGTTTGCTAAACCCTCCTTACAGGCTTGAGAAATATCAGTTTTCCCTATTATAAACGGAAGGAAAAGTTGGTGGGGCAAAGGGTACCACTGGCACTGCCTCTACGGTGTAGGTTGTCACCGGGTCCGTCCAAGATCCCTGCCACTCCCACTTGAGTCTGCCGGTGTTCCTTCTGTAAGCCATCTCTCTTCCTGGGGTGAGCACTACTAGTTATTTGTTCACCTCTTTAACTTTACCTAACCCAGTGTTTGAAAAAAAAAAAAAACCCTCAAGAACTACCAGCATCAGAATCACCAGAATGGAGCTTCCTGAACCCCTCCCTTGGCCAACACAATCAGTCTCTTAAAATGAGGCCAGAGATCCTCATATTTAATAAGCTCCTTGAGTGATTCTTCTTTACACTCAATTATAAGAATTCATAGTACTCCACTGCCACCTCTAATAAATTTTGCCTGTTTTAAAGATCATATGGTTTTATTTTAGTTAGCATTGAATGAGGTTTCATTATAACTTGCCTCATCTGAGATCTTCAGACACACCCTATACCTCCTACATTAATTCAGCGTGGTTCTAATGAAGCTGTATATTATTAAATCATCTTTATTTATAGAACCATTACTGCATTCAAATGACCTCTGGTCTGTTACTGAATTTTCCTTAAAATTATTCCTACTTGGGGAAAAAAGCTGTAGAAAGGATGACTGGAGTAAATTTTAAAAGAAGATAAATGATATTAGATGATTACTTTGTATATATTAACTCATTACTGATTTTTAGAAATTCTCTGTTTGTATAACCCCTGCAAGTTCAGATGCTTGCAAATAATGCAGATTGGGGGATAGCTATGATCATCCGAAATCCTTCTTCTTAAATAAGTTGCTGGAAAAGGCACATTTTCAGACATATTCATATGCATATAGGAGGAAAGTAAGTACTTTTAGCCCTAAGAGTCTAGACTGAAAAAAAAAGAAACGGTTTCTAGTGTAGACTAAAAATTACATTTTAGGGAACATTTTTAAGGATGCGTTTGTATGCTAGAAAAATTTCTTCTCCAAAAATGTCAACATAACATTTTAAACTAGGGCAGGCATATTCATTACCTGAATTTGTATAAAATGCAACTCAGGCAATTGAGATTTTTCTTTTTTCAACAAAATATTTAAACTAAAGATCATGAGAAAAAAATTTCCTCTGTGAATATGATGGTAACTTCGTAAAGAATTAAAACCTATATTACAGCTAGAAATATAGATTGAATTAATCAGAGATAAGGTGAGCTATGTAAACTATTTCTCACATCCAGCCCTTCAACAAAGTGCAAAAGTACAATCATTTGACAGACGGGTTTCTGATGAAAACCGTAGATTGATATCACCTGTAATAAAAAATTGTAGGATTATATGTGTTCACTTGGGAAAAGATGTTTGACACTAGTCCATCACTGTCTCTTTCTGACCTATTTCTGGGACAGACAGAAATATGAATCTAGAGGGAAATGTATTGAAAAGACATGTAGGGTGACAAAAAGGAGAGTATATGTAACAAGAAAGAATAAAGAAATCCGGTAGAGTTAGATGATTAGGACTGATGTACAGGCTACTTAACAGAAAATGAGGTGAAGTGAGAGGGGAAATCAATGAGGAATTGACTATTGACAGAATCATACTTTGAGAGAACAAAATGAAGAACAGAAAAAATTCAGGAAGTCAGTTTCTAAAAAATAGGATTGTCAAGAATGAGAATGTGATGGGACTATTTCTTTAGAAAAAGATCCCCTAGCTATTTCCAACAGCTAAACCTAGATGTGGCAGGTAGAACAATAGTATCCCCAAAATGTCCACCTGCTATTATTTGGAGCCTTGTCTTGCATTGATCTAGTCACATGTGTCCATACAAGCAGGAGACCATTCCCAGCTGGAGAGAAGCAGGCAGTGAGAGAAACAACCTGATCCAGTGCTGTTAGTTTGAAGATGAGGAAGGGGCACCAAGAGACATGAGGGTGACCTCTAGAAGCTGGAAAAGGTAAGAAAACATATTCTCCCTTAGAGCCTATGAAGGAAACACAGCTGTGCAAGACCTTGACTTTAGCCCAGTGAGACACACTCTGACCTACAGAATTGTAAGACAATAAATTTGTTTTTCAAGTTTGTGATAATTTGGTACAGCAGCCAAAGAAAACCGATACACTAGACCGTGGGGGTCAGCAAGGAACCAAAATGGCTAGCTGCACTTTCTACATGAGGGAAAAATGAAATGACCAGTCAGCTGCTTTGATATGAGCTTTAGCTTCAGGCATCAAAATATATTCAGTATGTTCCAGCAGTTTCAAAGGAACATGTAAATAACCACTATTAAGTGAGATCCCTTTGGCAATATAGTCAACAAGGACAAGCAAAGGACTCCTGCGATTCTTCAGTTAGTTATCAATCTGGTAGAGGAGCTTACTTCTGAAAGGAAATTATTATTCTCTTCTGGGTCATTATCTAGAGTGGCCTTGAAGAACTGCTACCATATTACCCGTGTGTACAACCTATCACTTAGGTCAGAATTGTTAGCAGCCATAAAGACATTGAACTTGAAACAGTGTGTCCCAAAGTGGGCATGGATGCATAGAACTGTACTTATGCTTTAAGTGCAATATCACTGATTAATATACAGAGCATTATTTGTGCCATTTAACCTTAAGGTCACCCATTAACTTAATCTTTTATCTGAATGAGTCTTGTAAAATATGCTTAGCCTGAAAAGAGGATGAATGAACAAAATGGCATTAGTTTGCATCATGCGTTTTCCATTTCCATGAGCGATAATGGTGAGTTGTAGAAAGAAGATGGGAAGGGGAGGGAATTATGGGAGAGAAAAGCAAGAAGAGAGGGGGAGAGAATAGTAGGTAGAAGAGAAAGAGAGAAAAGAAATATACAGCAGGGAGAGGAAGACTAAGATCTGTAGATGACTCTTTAGTGCTAAAAATACTGTTATATACTTTATTCGATAATCTTCCCAACACCCATATGAATTAGTAAAAAGTTATTATTATCACCATTTCAGAAAAGTGGATCAGAAGCTAAGAGCTAGTTGTGATTCAAACCGTGCCTAGCATGTCCAAAATTCTTTCTGGATGACATTCAGCTTCTTTGTGTCCAAGTCCCTATTATCTTGAAATCGATTTTTTTTTTTTTTTGAATAGGAGGGAGAGGAAAGAAGGTTATATTTCCAATCCAGGGTTATAGCCCTATTCAAGAGATGTTTCTATTCAACTACCAGTCTACTGACGCCCATGAGAGCTAGCTCCAAGGAAGACTAGCTGACTTGGGTTTCATTATAGCCCTTTCTTTTTTACCTCTTCCAATGCCAAATGACCCCAACCTATCTGCCTTCAGGACACAAAGCACCCCTGCCCCACGCTGCTTCTCACATCCACCCCAGCTTCATTAATGAGCACATGGCCAAGCAGTTCCTGAGGTGCCTGTGTCACTCTGCGAGGGCTCTAAGTCCAGAGTGTCTACCCATGAATTTGTTCTATTGGAACCTAGAACATTTTTTAGCTCTCCTAACGCCCAACCTTAAAACACTCCTGTAGCAGAGTCCTTGCCCAGACCAACCCTTTCAAACGAGACCCTTCTTTCTCCCAGTGAGGACCCAGCCGCACTCAAACAGCGCACTAGCTGCATTGCCCATTGAGTTATACTAAATTTAACCAGAGTCTTATATGGACTGGGAGAAAAAAAACTTGTGTGTCCCAGAGAACTCAAGGGTAGTGAAAAAACCAGAGGATAGTAGCCAGGGAAACTGCAGAAAAACCCCCAGTCA
Source organism: Catagonus wagneri (assembly GCA_004024745.2). NCBI lineage: Eukaryota > Metazoa > Chordata > Mammalia > Artiodactyla > Tayassuidae > Catagonus > Catagonus wagneri. The sequence continues at coordinate 233,061 of PVHT020000175.1, forward strand.
CCTTGGGTCCCTTCAGTGACTGAAACATCCTTTTCCAAAAGTGAAGGAGGAAAGTAGTCAAAGCTGAGAAAAAGCCTTCATGAAGTCTCAGTCTCCTCCTTAATTAGCTCAATGTGAGCGAGTGATAAAGAAAACTCACATTTGCACAGCACGTCACTGTTTATAAAGGGGTTTTCATGTCTATTATTTCATTAGTGTTTTCATTTGAGTCCTGAAATCCTATGGATCAGACTCACGCAAGGTACCTTAACAGACTTAGCCCAGTTGAGACTAAGCCCAGGTTTTCTGTCTTCTGGGCCAGAGTTCTTCCTTTGTACTGTAACACCTCCAATAATGTGTTAAAAAAAAAAAAGGATATATGGAATATGAAGTATAATAGCAGAATACTAACACTTTTAAGAGATTTTTCAGTAAACTGTCCTTTACATTAGATTTTTTCCCCACTGAAATTATGATACTGTGTGTCCTTGTTTAGTTTTAAATAATAAAAGCAGATTTATTTTATTGACTGTAATAGGCTGAGTGTTCCCCTTCAAAACACATATGTTGAAACCCTAATCCCCAATGCACAGGAATTTGGAGCTAGGGCCCCATACTGATGACTGACTACATCTGCTGGCATCTTGATCTTGGACTTCCCAGACCCCAGAACTCTTAAGAAATAAATAAAAATCTGTTGATTAAATCGCCCAGTCCATGGTGGCAAAGACACTGGCTGCTGTACAGTATCATCAGGCTATTCATCAATGGAAAACAAAATTGGCAGGTCAAAAGTAAAGCCTGTGCTGTAGGCACGAAGTAAATCCATATTTTTCTCAATCCTATTTTCTAAATTTAATGTCTCATTATTTAAAAATGTGTGTGTGTATTCACAATTTTAAGTATTCCTCTAGAGCAGTGTTTCTCAACTTTGGCCCTTCGAGTAAGGTAATTCTTTGTTGTCAGGAAGGGTAATTCTTTGTTGTCAGGAGCTGTCCTGTGCATTGTAAAATGTTTGGTGCCCTCCCTGCTCTCTACTGACTGGATGCCCATAGTAGAACCCCACTGTCCAGTCATGACAATCAAAAATGTGTCCAGATATTGTCAAATGACTCCTGGGGGCTAAAATTGCTCCCTGTTCAGAATCAAAGCTTTGGAATCTAATGTGTAGGTACCTCCTGAAATAATTAAATTATCTGCACATGTTTTTTTATTTCTCGATATCAAGTTTAATTTAAAAACTGTAGCAAGAATACTGTTCCGTTTCAACAACAAAGGCAGTAAAATTTTATGTGCATTTACAAGAAGATTGACAGGAATGAATGGATAAGGAGGATGACAAGAAGAATGAACTCAATGTAAAAAGGGGTGGACCAATTCTAATTGAAGTGCCTTGCAAATAGCAATGTGAATGCCATGGATTAGCCTGGTCTACACCCTCCATTCTACAGTTCCCAAAAATCACTGTAGAATTTTAGATTTGTCTACTTCTTTTTCCTTCCTAAAGATATGACTTCTCGTTTGGGGGAAAGTATGGAGGTTAAACCTACTTAGCTCTGAGAAAAAGTATGGCAATTAAATTAAGTGTTGATGGGAGTTCTCTTGTGGCACAGTAGGTTAAGGATTCAGCAGTGGCTTGGGTCACTCCTGTGGTACCAGTTCAATCCCTGGCCTAGGAACTTCCACATGCTGTGGGAGTGGCCAGATTAAAAAAAAAAGTGTGTTCATATATAGCCCTTAGGGGGTAATCACTGCTAGAGACTGTAATTTCATTACAGTGGACTATACTGATAGGAAAACAAAATAAATGTACTCAAAAACCTAGCAGGTCTTTACAATCTGATCATCTTTAATATAAATTAAAAAAAAAAAAAGCCATTTCATCCCAAGGGAATACTTTGAGAGTCTGTTATAAAAAATACAGAATGGCCAAGATATCGGTGTGGTTTGTTCCATGAAACCTTCGTATTCCATTCAGGGTCTGTTGAGTGGTACTCACTGTCAAGATCAGTTACAAACTGGCTTTTCGTCTGGTAACGAACGAGGCGAAAACTACAGTGGAAGGCTTTTAATGCTGGACCAGTGACCGCCACGGAAGTTTTTACTGTATCTTAGAAGCATGAATGCATCCATGGAATAGAGTGATCCATCATCCCAGTTTGCCCAGGACTTCCCTGGTTTTACCACTGAAAATCCCACATCCCAAGAAACCCCTCAGTCCTGGACAAAATGAAGTAGGGCATTACCCTATCTGAATTGAGATTTTGACAGAATATTTATTGAAGTTAACTTGTAAAAAGTGTTTTCCAGGAGTTGGAAAGATAAGGTCAAGAATAGTCTCAAAAACTATGTTTTTTTCTTTACAAGAAAAAAAAATCCTTATAATAATCAGGTGGCACTTGACATTTGTAATATACATTGAACCAGCCTGTATGACTTCCAGGTATTTGCTGCTGTGTTTGTGAAGACGAGCATTTCCAAGGGCAAGAGAACAATCTGTCTCAGAGCGCTTCATTTAAGCAAGGACACACTGCCAACTTGAAAGGAAATAAAGGCCACACTTTGTCTATGGGGGGATCCTTCATTTATTCCCCTGCAAATTTAATTCAAACAGGTATTGAGATCTGAAACATGGAGATATCCACAAATTAGAGGATACTTGGATTTTAAAAAGGAAAGAAGAGAAATCCAGGCCACAGAGAACTATCTCAAAGCAGCAATAGTGGTTCCTTTTCATGTTCATCACAGAAGTCCTGTGAACATGTTTTGAAAGTCTACACTGTGAACGAAATTTCTTGAGATCTTTATACTAAGTATGCATATTACAAATTTTAAAAGCTAAAAATTGTCTTCAAGCAAGTCAGTTGTATTCTAAAAATAGCTTGCGTGTGTAAAATGGGCAAATCAATGCTATTCTAATATGCTTCCAGAATTATTAATTATACAAACACACCATTCAACTGGCATATTGATGATTCCTTTAGCAAATGCGGCATTTTAATTTTATCACTCAAAAATATACCTTTTTAGAATACCACCATATTAAAATAAAAGGACTTATTTAGAGAAATTGCTATTGGAAAACGTTATTGTTTTCAAACAATTTTAAGAATCTGCTTGACTTATAAAAGTGATGGTAACGTTCAGAATATTTATTTTATGTTCATTGGAGGATGTACTTAGAGACCGTACTTGATCCCATCCATAGCATAAGAAAGATTTCTGTGAGAAATCCTTTTACTTGACTCACTACTAGGGTCCCAAACCAACTTATAAACAAACATCTCCAGTGGAAGTGTCATTATTTAAACAGGGACTTGATTCTGTAATGGAGTAGAGACACTTGTCACCACAGATAGTGATAAAACTTAATTGGTCTAAAGTCTGTCTTTTTATTACCAAGTTACAAACAAGTGGTTTTGTCACTATAATTGTTATAGTTTAATACATCTATTGCCAAAAGGTATGACCAAAGAGAATAAAAATATTTAAACTCTCAAAGTTTTAGGGAATTCTGAGTCATAAAGCTCAAGTACCATTTCTCAAATTCTAGGGGCTCTTGGTATCTGCCAAAAGTTCAAAATATAGATATAAACCTTAGGAGTCACCAAAATAAACTTTACCTTGTTTGGCACTTCCCTTGTAATACCCCATGTCAAATGTAAGGGCCTTAAAATGAAAGCCTTGAATTTAAGGTCGTGTTGCAATTCCTTTTTAGCAATGTAACTAGAGAACTCTTAGATGTAGTCCACATCTTATTTTGGCTCCTACAGGTTAATCCTGCAAGACTTTGATATTAGTATATTCCGTGAAGAATTTAATGACAATATTACTTGTGTCCACCTCAAGACATATGTAATGATCAGATTTTGCTTATCTCTCAGGCCCCAGTTGCAGAGAACATTATAATCAGAAATGTATTAAGGATACCCAGTGTCATAATACTGGTTTCAATTAATTGCATGTACGTTACATAAAAATCTGGCTTATAGCCAACAGATGTATTAGAAAGCAATAAAAAGCAAGAGTAGCCGAAGCTGAAGGCAGACACACATACTGAAAGGACATCATCTTAAAAAAAAAAAAAAATACGTACCAAGACGGAAACATGATATCAGGAAAATGATCTGAAGCCACCCAAGTCCTGAAATGGTTTGTGGTTTAGGCATTTTTTTTTTTTTTTAATTGGCCACCAACTCTTCACTGTGGCCTCCTTTCCTGGTTCAATGTTGGACTTTGGGAAGGATGCTGTAACTATAGCAGAAGGAAGTCTTCAGTGCTCCGTGGAGACAAAAGAACCAGGACTGTAAACTCTGGCTAACAAGGGACTGCCCCGGACAAACTGAAAAATCCGGTCCAGCTGTTTTGCATATGTTTGACACTGGCTGGCTTTGAAATTAAAAATATGACTTTCTGCCCCCCACAAAGTTTAAGTAAAAAATGGCTCTTTTAGAAAAAGCATCAGAAAGCATTCATACTGTGTATACATTTACTACAAAAGCTGAACCAAGCACACCATGAGGGGGGAGATGGACTCCAATTGATGACTGGTTTAAAAAAATAAAATAGGCAAACCAAATAATCTGAAAATAGAGTTTGTCATGGAAACAGCATATTAATGGGACCATATTCCCAATAGCTTTATGTTTTTTCAGGCAACTCTTAATTTGCTACCAATAATGGATGAAACAAAAAGAATACACCAGCTTTCTACATGCTACACAATTTAAAATAAGTTGTTTTTTAAAACAAAGCCTGGTGGTGACTTAAAAATATCTTTTAAAACTACTTAATCCAGCATTATAAAAGCTTTTTGCATCAAACATAGCATTTTAAGGACACCAACAATAAGAGTGCTTTATATTTATTCTTTGGATAGAAACTAATAATCTTAAATTTATTTTTCTGGAAATTATCTGTTGAATTATCAGTGAGAAGACATTTTAATTTGGCCTAAGAATTGCTATTTTTTATGTGTCTATATAGTAAAACCTTAGATATCTACTGTATAAGATTAATGGAACAAAGAAAAAAGAACTTAAAATTGTACCTTGCTAATTAAAATCGTTTTTTCAATTAGACTTAATTTTTTCATGTGCCTTAAAATAGCTAATGATGATGGCTTATAAGAAAATTGCCTTATAACCATGAAAGTAACTCTATTGTGTTAAAGGTCTTCATTTTAGCCTCTTGTCATTTTATCACAAAAGGTTTTCATGGGAAAATTTAATAAATATATTTCAATCTAAAAGGAATAAGAGACTAGTTTTCCAAAGGTTTTCTGTCTAAAATGAGGTTTTCCATTTTCCTTTTATAACCTTATTTCTATACTGTAAAATATATAAGTAAGCTTTTTTCTCTATTTTATAAAATTAGTGTATATACTTATGTATATTATATATATGTATATATACACTCTCTATACACACACACACACACACACACACACATATTTATATAAATACTAAGAGTAGACCAACTAGATAATTCCCTTTGGGAATCTTCCTTGAGTAATATAAAAGTGGGTCTTCAAAAACAAACAACAAAACAGCCTTATACACCCAACTGCTGCTTAAAATGCTTATAAATAACCTTTTATTGATTGCCTACTTCTGGTTTTGGAATAGCCAAGATTAGGGAAAGTATAAGATAATACCTCATAAAAATTGTGACAAAGATGATGGCTGATTTAAAAATAAACTTCCATATTATAAAAGTCATGTAAATTTACCCCTTAAAAGAAAAAAAGAAGCTTAATAAAATTAGAGTTCTCTTTTTAATAATCTTCTTTGAGTAAAGATGTAATTTGCCAGCTTCTATTTTATATTGTTACTGTCATGGAAGCAGATCTTTTCTGGGGAACTTCACAACATCAATTACAACAATGCAAGTCGGTTAATTCTTTGGAAGGACTGGTCTGAAGATTTAAAGAGAGACTTTTTCATTGAATTCCTGAATTTATACACTGTGGGATTGGCTATAGACACTATAAAATGCAAAGACAGTTCATAGTGCACAGTTCCAGCTCTGTTATTTTCAGGCACAAAAACCATATAATTTTGTACAAAACTTTGATTTTTTTATTCACGAAATTAAAAATATGGTATATATATATATATATATATATATATATAAACTTCTATTCCTCTATAAATATAGATGATTTATGTGATAGTGAACAGAATAAACGCATACCAAATTCAAAGACCACTGTCATTTTAGAGTATGACAGACATAGATAAATTTAGTACTGGCATTTGGATAAACTCTTAAAGTTTAAAACAATACAATCAGGAGGACTGCTTTTCTCCTCTTTTTCACAGAGAACTAAAGTGAATATTTTAAAATGGCTTTGAAAGATTTGCATTTGACACATTTCTGTAAATCCAAAAAGGAGCACACAGGATTCAGTGCAGTAGACCTGCACGCATTCTCCCTTTAGCATGCATGCCCGTATTTTGTTTATTTCAGGAGCTAATCCCATCAATTATTCCACCTCCTTTACCTCCTGGAATCTTAGCAGGTTATTATTAGGGATGAGTATTGTTTCTTCATTAGAATGTGTTGTTGAACCATAATCATATATTCAAAGTGTACAACTTTTACAATTTAAAGTTTCTGGTATATGTCTAATAATTATTTGATTTAAAATAAGAAAGTAGCACTTCATTTTGAGGAAGTCCATTACACTGAAATCTCCTTCAAGTTTTTCATATTCAGTTTACCGTTCTGCTGTCCTGTTAAGGAAAGCAAAGATCAACTCCTTAACAAAAGCTTTCCAGGTGACCTGACGTTTCCATTTTACAGACGGGTAAAATCTAAAGGCAGTCTGTCTCAATCCTAGAGGAGGGTTGCCAGGCATCCGTATGCAATTAGAATTAACATTTTATAACTCCCATCTTCAGTCTCTCCCAACCCACACAAAGCTTCATGCCTCTTCCCAAATCTCAGTAACCACATCTTTCCACGACGCTGGCCAAACCCATACCGGGTTTTAGACGCTGGAGAATGAAATGAGCTCATCCACCAAAAATGAGATTTAAAAAAAGTTTGGCACTGGTTATCCCACTCACCCTCTAACCAACTTAGATGGAAGAAGGGAGTGTCTGAGCGTTGGAGGCCAGAGCGAGGGAGGCTGCCACTGCCAGCGCCCACATCCGTGGGCCTCTTTGAAGCTAGGGGTAAGGTTCTGGACAGTGAAGATTTTAGCTTTGAATAGTCAAAGGGACAGGCCTTTGCAATCCGGCCCGGACAAGGGCATACTGGGGTGGGCAGGAGCCTACCCTTGAGTTTGGAAGCTTTGTGGAGTTCAGTACCTTGGAAGAGAAAGGGAGGGAGTGGAAAGAGGAGCAAGGAAGTGGCCTGGCGGCACAGCCCTAGGCACTCCCCACCTGGCAGGGAGGAGCTCTGGGCAGCAGCTGAAGCACCGGGCCATGCGCCCCGGTTTTCTCTGCAGTACTCTGAAAAGGGCAAGACGAAAAAGCTTCAGATGGTTAAACCGCCCTAAATAATTAAAATTTAAACTTAAAAAAAAAAAGGAAAGTAAAAGAAAAACGCGTGAACGGTCGTCATTTAAATACAAATATACTTACAAAAATCTTACACAGGCTATTTACAATCATAAAAGCATACAGTCCTGGTACCAGGGTGTGAGAGCAAGAGAGGTCTGTCCATTCCCCTCTCTAGCAGTTGGGAACCTCCAGTCCATTTGCCCCCAAGAAAGAAGCTTTTACAGGAGCCTTGTTAAAAGGAGCCTTCCAAAGTGAAAAGCTAGTGAAGAGGCCTTGAGCAGCCAGACTTGGCAAAGACTCCACAGGGCCAGCTTTCGCGGGTGGCTGGGATCAGGCCTGGGGCTGGGAAAGGGCTGAGCCCCGTCTCAGACGGTGGTCTCCCCCTGTTTGCTGTTGGTGAGCCTAGTGTAGAACTTCCTCCAGGAGTTGAGAGTCTTGCCAGACCAGATCCAGAAGCCTGACGTGATACCCACGATCAGCGTCATAAGGTACTTGATCATGAAGACTGTGAAGTCAGGGCTCATAGGCGGGTGCGGAGGGGCGCCTCCGCCCGCCTGGAGGTGGGGGCAGGGGATGGCATAGCTCTTGCAGCTCTGAGCCACCCAGCTGCGTTCCCACTGGTCCCGGAAGGCCTGCTCATAGAAGTAGCAGGCGATGACAATAGTAGCTGGCACCGTGTAAAGCACGCTGAAGACACCGATGCGCACCATAAGCTTCTCCAGCTTCTCTGTCTTAGTGCCGTCATGCTTCATGATGGTGCGAATGCGGAAGAGGGACACGAAGCCGGCCAGTAGGAAAGACGTGCCGATGAACAGGTACACGAAGAGTGGCGCCAGCACGAAGCCCCGCAGCGCGTCCACGTTGTTGAGCCCCACGAAGCACACCCCGCTCAGCACATCGCCGTCCACCTGGCCCAGCGCCAGGATGGTGATGGTTTTGATGGCCGGCACGGCCCAGGCGGCCAGGTGAAAGTACTGCGAGTTAGCCTCGATGGCTTCGTGGCCCCACTTCATGCCGGCTGCCAGGAACCAGGTGAGCGACAGGATCACCCACCAGATGGAGCTGGCCATGCTGAAGAAGTAGAGCATCATGAAGAGGATGGTGCAGCCCTCCTTCTTGGTGCCCTGCGCCACTGTACGCGCCCCGTCCTCGGAGAACTTGTCGTTACACACCACCCGGTCCTCCAGCAAGAAGCCAGCGATGTAGGCCACGGCCACGGCCGTGTAGCAGCCCGACAGGAAAATGATGGGCCGCTCCGGGTAGCTGAAGCGCCGCATGTCCACCAGGTACGTGAGCACCGTGAAAAGGGTGGAGGCGCAGCAGAGCACTGACCAGATGCCGATCCAGGTGCGCGAAAAGCGCAGCTCTTCTGGCCCAAAGTACATAAGCCCGTACACCTTGGTGGGTTCGCAAGGTGCACCGCAGTCCTTCTCCCCCAGAAAGTGGTAGTTGAGGTAGGAGGGCACCTTGAGGGCGCGAGGGCACGAAAACTTGCCTCGCTCCGACGCGCCGGCGCCCCCCGGGAAGCCGCCGCCCCGGTGCCCTCCGCCGCCGTGCTGGGGGTTGCTGGTCCAGAACTCAGGCAGCAGCGATGGCGTCGGGGTGCCCTTGTCCGATGTGTTCTGGCCCACGCACAGCTCGCCGGCGCCGTGTACCGGGAACTTCTCGCACTTGAGCGTGTCAGGCCACTGGAAACCGAACTTGTTCATGAGCGCTTCGCAGCCCTGGCGCGCGCGCTCGCACAGGGAGCGGCAAGGCGGCAGAGCCTGCTCCAGCACCGTGCACACGGGCGCGTACATGGAGCACAGGAAGAACTTGAGCTCGGCGGAGCACTGCACCTTCACCAGCGGGTAGAACTGGTGCACCTCAAGGCCCGCATCCTCCTGATTCGTGTGGCCCAGCAGGTTGGGCATGATGGTCTGGTTGTACGCGATGTCCGTGCACAGCGGGATGGAGATTGGCTGGCAGTAGCCGTGGTCCGGTATAGAGATGCCCCGCTCGCCGTTGTACTGCTGCCCGCTCTGTTGCTGCTGAGGCGGCGGGGGCTGCTGCCCCGGCCCGGGCCCCTGGCCGGCTGCCTGCGCTCGGACCCCCAGCAGAAGCGGAGCCTCCAGCAGCCAAAGCAGTAGCAGCAGCCGGCGCGCCAAGCGCCCGGAGTCAGCCGGCGGACGGCGGAGGCTGCTCGCGTACCCGCTCCCCTCCGACCCCGGTCCCGTTCCGAGCGCCGCGGCGCAAAGTTCCCAGCTCGCGCCGCCGCGGGCGGCCCGGGACTTCTTAGGCACCTCCTCCTCAGCCATACTTTCTCGGCTCCTTTCTCGGCGCCGCTCGGCTGGGGCTGGCGGTTGCGCTGCGGGCGGCTGCTCCCTCTGCGGCCGGGGCTTTCTCCTCCCCGCCGGTGCCCTCCGTCGAGCCCGAGCCACGCTCGGCCCGCTCCCCCGGCTCCCGCTCCGCGTCCCGCAGCCGCCGCCGCCGCGGAAACTTGCGATTCATGAAGCGCGGGCTGCGGGGAGAGCCCTGGTGGCTCGGGCGCGCCGGGGTCGCGTCCCGCCTTCCTGGCCCTGGGCTAGCTGGCTCCTGGCTGGCGGCGCCGCGCTAGTGGCGGCGGCCGGGCAGAGCGCGCAACTCTCGGCAGCCCAGCGGCCTCGGCTCCCCCCAGCGCCTCCGCCTCCTTCTCCGTCGCCGCCGCCTGACCATTTGTGTCAATCCCTCAACTCGCTCGCTCTCCTCTCTCTCGCGCGCCCTCGAACCGGTTTCGAGGCGCCCCGCAGTCTTTCACCGAGAGGGAGGAGCCTTGAAACCGACGCGGAACTGGAGGCTCAGGGACCGTCGCCCAATCGCTGCACTGGCTTCCCGGCGCAAAGGGCGCCTGCCACCAGCTTCCCAGAGAGAAAGTCTGCGGCGGGCGGGAGGAGGAGGAGGCGGGAGGAGGAGGAAGTAGTAGTGGTGGCAGAAGCTGCGCTCGGGCACAAAGAGTGGGGTTTGCTATGAAGCGGGACAGGCTTGGTTGCTTTTGCTTTTGTGGAAGACAGGGCGAGGACAAGTAGGAGAATGGTCCCATGTGCTGCTGGAGATAAAGAAAAGGAGTCGACGGACCGCAGGACTTGGCTTTTCTTTTCTTTTATCCGTTTTCGTGTTTAAAAATCCTGCTCTTAACGCTGGTTACAAACAGCAAGCCGTGCGCTTCGATCAGAACAGATGCCTTTAACTTAAGGAGCGCACGGCCTCCTTTGAATTTTTATCTGTCGACGTTTTGTTGAAAATCTTTCTGTAATATAAATCCTAGAGTCCGCCGCCCGGACTTGGCGGGCTTGGGACGCGCCATTTCCCCCAAGGAGAAGTTCTCGGGATCGCTGTCAAATGAAGAAAAACAAGCACCACCAAACACAAACTTTGATGGAATTTTAAAAGTAAAGCCAGATACACCGTCCGCTACTGTTATCCTTTGTGTAGTCAAACTCCTTTTCCTCTTCATCAACCCAGAAACAGAAGCAAAGGGAAACGACGCATTAAATATTTAGAGAGAAAAACTTGAGAACCCGAGGACCTCGCTGCCTGAGACCCCAGAGGTGGTTCGTGGCGGAGCTACTCTTGCTGGCATCCTGGGCCCTTGCGGGGTTACCAAGGGCCTTCCAAAGCCAGGGGCGCCCCTGGCTCTGGGGGAGATCCTGGGAGGGTCAAACTTGGGTCAGTTGGGTGCTACAGGCAGGGTGCAGAGTGATCTTTCACTCAGAAGCCGAACTGCAGATGCCAGTGTAGAAAAACAAAACAGCACAATTCATCTCAGCTGACTTAACGTTCTTATTGTTTTACATGCAAAATTTTTAAAGTGACTCAAGTTTTATCAATAAAATGCCACTGTATTATTAATTCTACCCAGCATTTGTTGGCTTATAATTAGTCTCTCTCGGCTACTGGCTACTTTTCTACAGTTATTATCTATCATTTGTTTATCCATTCATTTGTTAAGTAAATACTTACCAAGCTCCTACTATGCTATAAGCACTATTGGATAGTAAAATACAAAGATGAGCAGGGCCTGGCTTAGCCTTACAGGAAGGCCTAGTGCGGTTGGGCACAGAAATGTAGATCAGTTATCTTAGGGCCCATCCCAAAGCTAAAGGAGCACAGGACAGCAGCCAGCCAGTGGAAAGGGGTGGGGAGGGTTCTGAAGGAGAAGTGGGTGGTAAGTGTTCTCCGGTGGTTAACGTTTGGAGTGGGGAGGGACTGGGTGTGGCTGAGTTATTATGGGATACCAGGAGGAAGTTCCAGTCCACACTAAAAAGTTTAGATTAAATTTTATAGATAATAGGGAGCTACTGAGGGTCACTTTTCCCCACATAAGCAGGGGGTGGCTTCAGTATGACTGGGAAAGAGGGAACCTGGGGCACAGTGTCCCTGGGAAGCATAAACATCAGTCTGGACATAAAGGTCACTACTTAAGATGAGTGTTACTTGTACTCCATACTAACAGGGCACTGTGCATTTCATCACCATGCGTGTTGGCATCTCTAAAGAATATGTAGCCGTATCTTTACATGCTAAAACAAAATGACATCTGTTTGTCTCCAATACATATGTCATCATTTTCCAATATTCATGGGTGTAGTATGTTCATAAAATTCATATTTGTTTTAAGGCATTTCGGGATTCCTAGCATTTTTGTACAAGAAAATGCAAAGGTACTAAATTTTTAATAGGTATCATATGTAAGAGTGTGTGTGGGGGGGAGGCAATAATTCATGAAAGATTTTGATACTGAAAAAGGAACTTAGGAAGCACAGCATAGAGGTCCTTTGAGCACACGCAGTTCATATCTGTTGATTTTATCCTCTGGCATTCTGGCCCAGTCTCCCAGGGACACTTTTTTCTCCATCCTCCCACCTTGATGTTCTTCTGTGGATAGCATTCATAATATGAAATTTTACCAAGCCACTTGCCTTCTGACTCTCTGCTCTTGTAAAGACTTCTCTGTCTTGTGTTCCATTCTCACAAGGTCATACTTGGTAACTGGGCTTGATGGAAACTGAATTTATTCTTATGTATTAATTACCCAGAAGCATCCCATGCTTTAAGTTATCCACCATCACCATCACTCCAAACTCTTCCTCCTCTCCCCCAAGGGGGTAGGGCACAAGGAATTTTGGCAGAACATGATTCTGTTCCCCAAAGTAAGGGACACTGCCCTGCTTCAAAAGTTGTTTTTTTGAAATTCTTGAGTTTGTTTTATCTTCCACCAAACAGTGAAGTTTACTAAGAAGGAGGCCTAGAAGTGCAGCCAGAGTTAAAAAGAAAAAAAAAAAGTTGGAGCTCCTGTTATGGCTCAGCGGTAAGGACCCTGACTAGAATTTATAAGGATACGGGTTCAATCCCTGGCTTTGTTCAGTGTGTTGAGGATCAGGCATTGCCGTGAGCTGTGGTGTAGGTTGCAGACAGACATGGCTTGGATCCCACATTGCTGTGGTGTGGCATAGGCCAGCGGCTGTAGCTCCAATTCAACTCCTAGCCTGAGAACTTCCATATGCTATGGGTGTGCCCCACACACACACAAAAAAAAAAAAAAAAGAAAAGAAAGAAAAAAGAAAAAAAAAGCTGTTTTTACCAGATCATGGAATTGGAAGGAACCAGAAATATCACCTGGGAACTGGTTCATTTTCTCCAGTTTGTAGTTAAGCATACTAGCCCCCGAAATGTTAAAGGAAGAGCTGCAGGTTCAGGGGCCTTTTTAGCTTGAATTTTGTTAGATAGTTATTTTAACCCTTTCTAATTTCTTTTGAGTAGCTAATCATTCTTTTATTTTTTAAGTCAGTTTTCTGTAGAAGTTTTCTTTCAGTGGATTGTGTAAAAAAGACCTTGTTAAAAAAAATAATTTCCCAGGAGTTGTCTTCCAGTGTTAAAAAAAAAAGCACACCTAGATTGTTATTTTTTATAGCAATACAGTATTTGATTTCTCAATACTATGTGGTACAGAAGTTGTTCAAATAAGGAATAGTTCAGAGCTGTAATTGGTAGTGATTAGTGTTATGGAAGGTCCTTTGGGGAGGTGATGAAGGCAGTGTGTAACAAAACGTTAGAAGGGAGATATACACAGCATGTTTTTACTCTTATCTAAAATATATTATTTTCTCAGGGTCTGAGATACACAGATAAAATTACTGAGTAGATGTGAATTATAAACTTGCTAAGAATAATAAATATTTCAATTAGGTAAAAGCTATAAACATAACTCAGTTTCTCCTTGATACTGATTCTTCCAGCATCAGACTCAGTCCAGTCGTCTTATATTAAAGATCGTGTTTTATCAGGCCTTTCCCAAATCTTCTGCACTTTCTCCAGACTGCTTATGCCAGGTCGACTGTGGATAATTACCAGTTCCAATTGCATATAGTTGGGTGCACATGGACACACCAGTAGTTAGATGAATGCTCCCAGTGCAACCTGGCCAACTTTGAGTTTTTTGAGTGAGCCGTTTTGTTGCTGGCTGATGGGTGGCAGGCTTGAATTGTCTTTGTCAAATAACAGAGATTATAAGAGAGGTTAAGACCTTATTTTTGAGCACCTACCATTTGTATTTGTCATTGTTTTTCTTAATATACACTATGTAAACTTAAAACTTACTACTTTTTGAGGTAGGTAGTAATTATTACCTTCTTTTTATAGATGGAGACTCTAAGGCTCAAAGCAGGTAGGTACTGTGTCCAAGGTCCCATAGCCAAGAAGTGTCAGAGTAGGCGTCGAGTGTGACCAAAGTCCAAGGATTTCCATTGAATGGCATTATGCGAACTTGTCCTCTTGTAAACATTACAGAAGAAGATGTGGTTTCTGGGTGGAGAGCGTAGTGATTCCTCAGGGTTCAATAATAGTCATCTATATCAGGATCTAGAGATTTCAGTGCTGGGACTCACTGAAGAGTTCTATCAGCATTATCCAAATTTTTTCTCTGAAATACAGTTTCCTTTTTTTTTTTTTTGCTATTTTAGGGCTTTAGGGCCACACTCGTGGCATATGGAGGTTCCCAGGCTAGGGTCTACACCACAGCCACGGCAACGCAGGATCTGAGCTATGTCTGTGACCTGCACCACAGCTCATGGTGACACTGGATCCTTAACCCACTGAGTGAGGCCAGGGAACGAACCCAAATCCTCATGGATCCGAGTCGGGTTCGTTAACTGCTCAGCCACAAAGGGAACTCCTGAAATATGGTTTCTTATCCAAAGATGTTCTGTGAAAAACAAATTTGTTCAGGAGTTCCCATTGCGGCTCAGTAATAACTAACCCGACTAGTATCTGTGAGGATGTGGGTTTGATCCCTGGCCTCCTTCGAGGGGTTAAGGATCTAGAGTTGCCTTCACCTGTGGGGTAGGTTGCATATGGCTGTCGTGCAGGCCGGAAGCTGTAGCTCCCATTGGACCCTAAGCCTGGGAAGTACCATATGCTTTGGGTACAACCCTAAAAAGACAAAAAAAGAAACAGAAAAAAATTTGTTCAAATACATTTGGGAAAAGGTCATACTCTATGTATGTCCTTACTGGCGATTCATGTTAACCTAGTAAAACGCTCTGCACAGTCCTGAGGTAAGGAACCCTTTTAAAACTCTGTCATACTTTCACCCTTTGAGGATACATGCATGTGGTGCACACAGGACAGCTTGACACTATGTCATGCTCTGCATAACACAGCTTGAGAAATGTTGGATTGAACCTAAGATATTTATAAAACAACTTTATAAGTTTGGACTGTCAGCTCTGTATCACTTTTGTATTTTAAGAGTGGAAAGTGAGAGCTTGGTTTCCTATGCTTTGAGTTCCTGAATTATCTTTGAATTCCTAGCGAAGGTTTATTGATTAGTTCAGGAGCTGATAGTGATAAAGCCTGAGCTATGCTATTCCCACTTTCCTGGGAGGAATCACCTAAAGGTCTACTATATTGTCTTTAGAGATGCTTTAAGCAACTATTTCTACGTCTCTGTTCTTGAATTTCCAACCCAAGATGTATGCCATAAGCTAATTCTTTTTTTTTTGTTTGTTTGTTTTGGACCATACCCAGGGATCTAATCTGAGATGCAGCTGCAACCTATGCCACAGCTGCAGCAACATGGGATACTTAACCCACTGTGCTGAGCCAGGGATCGAACTTATGCCTCCACGGTGACCCAAGCCATTACAGTCGTATTCTTAACCCACTGTGTCACATCAGGAACTCGCATAAGCTAATTCTTAACTTCCAAAACATCTGTATTCTTTTGCAAAATGACTAAATGACTTTTCTTAATTTTTTTCTTAATTCTTACGCAAATCTTTTTTGAGATTATGAAGGTGGTTCTTGGATTCATTTACACACAGAACTTCAATTTATAAACTGTCCTTGAAAGGTCTGTCTTTTAAAAACATATATCGCTTTCCCTAAATCAGCTTATCAAAGGGCACTGTCAGTTTGACAATCTTGAATTTTATATTATAGGCACTTATAGCTGACTCATATTGGATCCTAAACTAATTTGTGAGTCAGCCTAAATTTGTTAGAATTTACATTTTAAACATGGTTAAGACTCAAAGATTTACTATAGATCAGTCTGTTCAGTAGGCCTGGGTATGAATCACGCATTACTTACACACACACCTCCCAAAACAAGTTTAAAAAATAGAACTATGTAAGGAAAAAGAAATGACTGTCACAGATCTGATAATTATTACCCCAAGTTTTCTTATAGCTCAAAGATTAAACTATAAAAGATTTTGCTAAATATGTTACTTAAATCTCAATTTAAAATACAAAGAACTGTCTCATGACTCTGCTTTAATGAGCTCTGTGGTCATTATGCAATAGGACAGAGTATATACTACCCGGGAAAACTTTTGCAAAACATACAGGTACTTGTATGGGATTTAAAATGTAGTCCTTCTATGAGGCCCTGAGAAAGAAATGTAGATGATCCCTTGTAAATTAAAACCTTGTGTTTCTTTAAAGAGGCCTCTCTGATTGGCTAGGATGTGGGGACCAGTGTTTGGAATCATTTTGGTGCAGAAAGACTTTTTTAAGAGAACAAGTAAAACATGTGCCTGTGTAAGTGAGCATGCCTGCTCTCTCTTCTGGATGACGACGTTTTCTGTGTGAATGGGAGAAATAATATCATACATCTTTTAAAATCATGGTCTAATCAACTTGTTTTCTTTCTGTTTATTTGTTGCTTGCTTTGACCTGAAATCCTCTGGCTGAAAATAATGTGTCAATCAATCAATGATTTCTAAAGTGTTAGTAAAAATTCTTCTGAAAATAACGTCTTTGTGGAGTTCCCGCTGTGGTACAGTGGGTTAGGAATCTGACTGCAGCAGCTTAGGTGGCTGTGGAGATGCAGATTCCATCCCCAGTCCAGCATAGTGGGTTAAAGGATCTGGCATTGCCACAGCTGCCAGATTCAATTCCTAGCCCAGGAAACCTCCATATGCCGCGGGTGTGGCCACCAAAAAAAAAAACATCTTTGGAATTATGATTACAAACAAATGAACAGGCAACCAGGCATTTTCATTTAGATTTGACATTTCTTTGGGCAGCTTACAGGAAAACAGTGGGCAGAAAGAAGAAAGTAAACATTGACATTGTTAAAAACTGATATGTATTTGGAAATTATGCACACAGGTCAAGATCGGACCTTAGGATTTTGATATAGTTCATTTCCCCCACCCCTAATTCATTCCTTCCTTTCCTTTTTTTTTGATCTTTTTTTAGGGCCACACCCGTGGCATATGGAAGTTCCCAGGCTAGGGGTTGAATCAGAGCTGTAGCCGCCAGCCTACGCCACAGCCACAGCCACTCGGGATCCAAGCTGCATCTGTGACCTACACCGCAGCTCACAGCAACGCTGGATCCTTAACCCACTCAGCAGGGCCAGGTATCAAACGCGCATCCTCATAGATACTAGTCAGGTTCATTACCACTGAACTGGGAACTCCCAATCCATTATTTTCTGAATAATCCATCTGCTTACTATTATATAACAAACCACCTCAAATTTGGTGGCATAAGGTAATAGCTTTGTGTTTTATTCATATTTTATTATGTTCACAATTCGTGGGTCAAGAATTTGCACAGGGACAGCAAGAATGACTTGTCTCTATGACAAGAGGTCTGCGAACTCAGCTGGAAGGACTCCAAAAGCCAGAGGTGACTCAGGCAGTCGAGGGCTGGACCAGTTGGAGCAGGAGCATCCCCTTTCAAAATGCTTGGCCCCTGGGCAGGGACGCTGGACTCTGATGGGACTGTCAGCCAGAGTGCTGACCCACGGCTTTTCCAGCATGAGCGCCTGGGGGTAGTCAGACTTCGTACATGGTGGCTCAGTGTTCCAGCCAACAAGGTAGAAGCTGTCTGTTCTTTCATGACCTTGCTTTGGAAGTCATAGGGTGTCACTTCCAATGTATTGCAGAGTCAAAGCAGTCACAAGACTGATCAGGTTCAGGTGGAAGAGACCCAGACACCACTTCGACGGGAGTAGTGTCAGAGGATTTGTTACATTTTTTAAAAACTGCCACCGAAGGAAATCTGAATTTAGGAGTTCCCGTTGTGGCTCAACAAGTTAAGAATCTGAAATAGTATCCATGAGGATGTGGGTTTGATCCCCGGCCTTACTCCATGAGTTAAGCATCTGGCGTTGTCGCAAGCTATGGCATAGGTTGCAGACACGGCTCGGATCAGGTGTTGCCATGGCTGTGGTGTTGGCTGACAGCTGCATCTCTGATTCCACCCCTAGCCTGGGGACCTCTATATGCCCCAGGCAAAGCTATAATAAAAAGAAGAAAAGAAATCTGAGTTTATAAAATAATTTTTCACAGGGTTAAAGATAGCTGTGATAACATTTACTGAGTGCTTACTCTCTGCTAGTTAATTCTCACATTCATTCTTTGAAAGATGTCCCTCCATTTCACAGAGGAGAAAAATGAGGCTTAGGAAGGGTGAGGAACTGGTCCCGCCTACTGAACAGAATGAAAGCTGAACCAAGATTGTCTGGTATAGACTACAGGAGCTTAACCACTGGGTTATATCATACCTCCTTAGCTCATTAGAGCAAAGCCTTTTAAGATCTATTAAACTGACATTTTAAAGCTATGGGCCCTCACCAAAGATTAAGAAGTGTTTTGCAGATACTCGTCACTGAAATAGATATGGGGGTCTTAGACTTACAGCAACTGAACAAACTATCTCGCCTCTACATAGACATCTGTGCGTTGGCAGAGTATTTTTTCTGGCCCGCTTGGACAAGCTTGAACTGGTAGAGCTGGAACCTGCTCCAAGAAGAATGAGTCATGAGGCTTGAAGTTTACTGTATAGTGACTGCTGGGAGGTCAGGCTCTTGTCTTTGACTCTTAGCTGGATATCATTCTGAAGTTCAGAGATGGTTTTACATCTAGAATTCTGCTGTTATCAGGACATATTCCAGTGCAAAGTTGTTTCAGCTTTCAGGGCAATGAGAAAGTGGATAGCTAAAGCACAGAGATACAAAACTCCCATTTTTTAAAATTCAATTTCACACATCAGACCGAGTTATCTAGCAGGTCCATGTCCTTCAAAAAATATCAAATTTCAGAGAAAAACACCTCTGATGGATTAAAAACCTGTGTCCTGCAGGCACCCTGCTTCTTATTAGAATACCTCGGCATGCAGATAAGATAGCGTAACGTTACCTTGTGACACCGGCCTGGAAGTTCTAAGATCTTGGGTAAAGGGGGTGACCCCAGAGTTCTGTGGCTTTAGAGCCAATATGTGTACTGGAATTTCAACTCTGCCTGCCTTGTTTCCAAAGAATTGGAGTAGCCAGGCAATAGGGTGTCCTCTAGCCTCTCATTTCCATCTACCCCAGCCATTCCTCCTGCTGCAAATGCTGTTATGGCTGCTCTGTGCTCACACGCTGACCACCAGAGGCTTCCAGCATGTTCCTGCTGTAGAGCCGCCCCCTCATCAGTCAGTGTCTGAGGGGTCACACAGCCCTGCAGGGTGACTGCTTCACACAGCTACCATCCTCCTCTCCTGCGCTGCCCACATTTTCATTTATTTTTACTTATTTACTTGTTTATTTATTTATTTATTTATTTTTTAAGGGCCGCACCTTTGGCATATGGAGGTTCCCAGGCTAGGGGTTGAATCAGAGCTGGAACTGCCGGCCTACACCACAGCCACAGGGTCGCCAGACCCAAGCCACCTCTGCCACCTACAGCACAGCTCACGCCAATGCGGGATCCTTAACCCACTGAGCAGGGCCAAGGATCAGACCCAAATCCTCATAGGTACTAGCTGGGTTCATTACCACTGAGCCACAACTGGAACTCTAGCCCAAGTTTAAAGAGCTTTTTTTCGACTATGGTAAGAAGGCTCCTTCAGTTAGTCTTGGCACCCAAAGGTTAGAAGCGTCTTTGTACTCTACTCATCCTGCCATCGGATAATATAGGGTGTTTCCTCAAATCTGAGCAATTCGACCAGGAGTTTCCATTCAAAGCATTTCTCACCAACATGGAATCCAAATCCACGAGGGTCCTTTAACCCTCCCACCCAGCAACAGTGAAGCCTCGCTCCTTCCCAGGTACTTCCCAAAGAGCTGCATCAGTCTTATATTTCTGTTCATGCATTCATTAAATATTTATGGACTGCTTACCATGTGCTCACCACTTCGCTTGGTGTTGAAGAAATAACAGACATAGGAGTTCCCATCCATGGCTCAGCCAAAACGAATCTGACTAGCATCCATGAGGATACAGGTTCGATCCCTTGTCTCGCTGAGGATCTGGCGTTGCTGTGGCTGTGGTGTAGGTCCGCAGCTACAGCTCTGATTCGACCCCTTGCGTTGGAACCTCCATATGCTGCAGGTGCAGTCCTAAAAAACAAAGCAAAAAAAAAAAGAAAGAAAGAAAAGAAATAACAGAAAAGAGCCTTCATTCTAGAGCTATAAAAGGACACAGAAACAAACACAGCATTCATTATACATGCATAGCTGAGTTCATTCCGGTTGGTATAAATTACTTAAATCTTTGGTTGGAAGTGACAGGTAATTCTGGACAGTTTCATCAGAGAAAGGAGTACATGGGAAGGTCAAAGAGGTGTCTAACAGAATACAAGGAGGAGATGAGTGCAAGAGTCAAATTAGCTGTACTTCTTTGGCGGGAGTTTGTGGACCTTGCTGCTGATGTGCTTCATTAAAGTGTAATTTAGTTATCAAAACTCTAGACCTTTCAGTTCAAAAGGGAATGTAACAGGGACCTGCTGACTGGCACAGAGAACAGAATAACCCAGTACCCTGTGATAATCTATGTGGGAAAAGAATCTGAGAGAGAATGGATATGTGTGTAGGTATGACTCAGTCGCTTTGTTGTACAGCAGAAATTATCACAACCTTGTTAATTATCTACACTTCAATAAAACTTAAAAAAAAAGAAAGGTTGCGGGGGAGGTCCACCTTTAGTGTCTGCTCCTGGTCGAATGGTTCAGAGCCAGGAAAACTTGTCTTCAGGTACAGACACTGTTGGAGGGCCCTCCTGAATAATGGGCTAAGACCCGAGAGAAGAGGTAAGAAGCCTTTGCAAAATTATTTCTACGACAGATGTATGAATGGCCTACAGCATCTGATCTAGTTTTTGGAAGGGGGGGTGTGTGGCTCAGAGAAAGTGTCATTATGGATGAGAAATATAACCCCATCATTTAAATGAGGAAGAGGGGTTAGCTAAGCCAAAGGAAAAGTGCAGGAAGGAGACAGAGGGATAAACAGGGATGGTTATCTGTGAAAACTCAGAGGTAAGAAGGAGTAAGACACGCTCAAAGACCCATGAGAAGACTGGATTGTAGCCAAGAGCATATCTTAACTCTGGTGGACTGGCATCTCCTCTCTAGTGCCACATCCCTTTCTTCAGTCCTTCGGGGAAGACGGTGGTGGCACTGTGGAGTCCCTGGGCAGCCCACCCAGAGTGGGCTCTTTGCTGCTGTTCGTAATAGAGTGAGTTGGCACCCCTGATTTATGGCTTCTCATGCTTTCAGAAATACTCATCTTCTTTACAGAAATCTACTGGCTTTTCTTTTTGAAAAGAAAAAAAAGTTTATTAAAATTCACTTTACCTACTTTCTCTAGATTTTATAGATAGGCCACCTGATCTTTGTATCTGTAAAGCAGACCTATATAAATTCTAGCTGAATTTTAAGTAGTTTTTAAAGCAGCTCTTGAATTTTAAGAGTCTATAAAATTACTTCTCTATTAACCTAAGGCCAGAAATTGAGCTGTTTCTTTTGGAGAAACAGTAACTAGTAGGAGTTACATAAGATGATCGGACCCAGATTTATTAATACTTAAGGGAATAATTCCAAATAGCTATTGTGATAACCGTGGTGATCTGAGCTTAGCAAATGTGGAAGCCTGTAGTGGACTAAAGTTGCCCACAAATTCCTCGCCATTCCTCTCGTTAAGAGGTAAAGTCTCTTTCTCCTCCCCTTGAACCTGGGTTGGTCTTAAAACTTGCTTTGACCAGCAGTGCAATGAAGAGGGAGCAATATTGTACCAGCTGCTGGCCTAAGCCTTCAAAAGGCAGGCAGTGTCTGTGTTGTGCTCTTGGAAGCCAGCTGCCATACTGTCAAGAAGCTCTAGGACTTCTGGGCGGTGAGACGAAACACAGTCAAGTCCTCAAGATTGAGGTGCCATCATGTGCCTTCCAGCACCAGCCATGCTCTCAACTGAGTGCAGCTACTGACTGATCTGAGTTATACCCTGGGAGCTGAAGAACTGGCCAGCTGAGCGCAGCTGACCCACGAAATTAAGACATCCTAAATTTTGGTGTTTTAAGCCATTCAGCTCTGGGGTGGTTTGTTACACAGCAGTCACCACTGAAGAGATTCCACATGGATTCTCTTTTCCCTTCCTTCAGGAGGCAGTGGACTTCTCCCCTGCGGACTTTAGCATCATAGAAGCCAGCAAAGAGAGTGTGCCATGAAGAATGAAATGGGCTCAGAGGAATTGAAAAGACATAAACCTCTTGGTGTACAAAGGGAAATATTCCAGGAAAGAGAGAAAGGCTGAGGCACGCAGGGGGTTGGGAGTTTCAGGAGATGTTTGTAATGGATGCGGTGAAATTCTTAAGGAGGGGGTTTGGCAGAAGAAGGGATTGATTTAGCCTTGGAAGGAAGGAGGCCACCTCTTCCCATGAAAGTGGGACTGACTGGGGGGCAAAATCCAGGAAATCCTGACATGGCAGGGAGAAAAATCAAAGAAGCTCCCATCCCGCAATTGGAATCCCAGTCAAGTAGAGGTCAAGATCATAAGCAGAGGAGGAGGGGAGCCGATGATGGCAATTAAGACCTGTTTGGAAGAATATCAATAATAAATCAGTAATAATAGGCAGTTTAAGTATTAAAAAAGTCTTAAATAATAAGTGGCAATTCACTTCAATTGTTCCAGCAATTGGAAGAGAAAAATAAACATTTAATAGAGGAGCTCAGTAAGCAACCCGACTAGTATCCATGAGTATGCGGGTTTGATCCTTGGTCTCACTCATCCGACGAGGTTTTGCCCCATGTTGCTGTGGCGGTGGTGTAGGTCAGCACCTGTAACTCCTATTTGATCCCTGGTCTGGGAACTTCCGTATGCCACAGGTGCGGCCTTAAAAAGACAAAAAAAGAGAGAAAAATGAATAGAGAAAGTATAATTTAGTAGATCTGACCTTCAGGGCTCAATGCATTGCCCATACGTTACTCATGCGAATGAATTGCCTTTCCATTCCTTCTTGAGTGGAACTAATTCTCAGTGCACAGTGTCCATAACCAGGGGGGAGGGGACCCCTTTCTGAAACCAGGGAGATGGCTCTTCTTCAGGCCTAGAGAGTCCCCTCCCTCGGCAGTGGGCAGCATCTAGGCAAGCAAACCAGTTCAAACCCCACCATGGGGAAAAGGGGCCACATCGGAGCTCTTTTCCTTTTGGCAACCCTGGAAGGTCTCCTTCATGTTCTCACAAAAAGGAGAAGAAAGCTGAACATGGAAATCATTCAATATTCTCCTGTCCCATTTGTACCTCTGTGAAGGAATCACTCTGACTTTTATTTGGTTAAGTGTCTGATTTTAGCAGTCATATCACCAGAAGCTAATAAGCTTAATGTGAGATGAGATAATTTATAGGGTTTATTAACACATGACACTGGATGCATTCTGCTCCTGTAGCTCATTAGCTGGGTGACTTTTGACAAGTTTGTGTAATGACCCTGAGCCTCAGTTTTCTCATCTGTAAAACGGCGGTTATGAAAGTAGCTTCGCCGATTATCTCACTGGCTGTTTGTGTAAGGAGCCAATGAGATAATAACTATATATAGAACACTTTGAAAACACTCTCCAAACATAAGGCATGTTGCATAAGTCGCTTGTGAAAAATATCTTTGCTTACTTTAAAAACCCATCCCAATCCTGGAATAAACTAGTGGGAGAATTTTACCCTTCCTTCCCCAAAAAACAAATGAAGAAAGGATTTTTTTTTTTCAATACTTTTGGGCAGTGCCTTGTTGGACTCTGAATGGAATGAGTGGACTGACGACGATTGGCTGAGGTTCTGAAACCCCCTTTTCCAGTCACTCTGCTAAAGGACCGGCGAGTTATCCACCTAGAATATAAGCACGGGCTGGCTACATGGGAAGATTCTGCTTGGAATAGGGTTAGGTGGATAACCCCTAACATAGGGAAAAAAAAACCTTTGAGTGGCATGAGAAATGGAGAAACAGTACACTTTCAAACAAACAGCTATTACAAGCTTGATAGCTGCAGAGTGTTCTGGGTTAAAGGCATGAACACAAGAACCAGATCATGTGGACTTGAATCTCAGCTCTGCCACTTCCCAGCTATGAGACCTTAGGCAAGTTGTCTGACTTCTTTAATTTCCTCCCCTGTACAATGAAGAACGTAGTGTCACCTCCTTCACGGGGTCATGCATGGCGAGGAGCCAGGGAGGTAATATTTATGAAGCACTTGGAACAATGCCTGCCACAAGCAAGTGCTGTATTACGATTTATGAAGTTACCTGGCAGATGGTATTTAGTATGTAAATACGAAGTACATACTTAGTATGTAAATACATGTGGTAAGAAGTCTACTTAGACCTCTATGTTTGTTTGCTAATTAGATACACTGAATACAAAGTTTAAAGAGACTATGAGTTTACAGACCTAAATGTAAATATTTCCAAAGACATCCCCTGACTCTAGTGTGAAGCCCTTCTATGCACACATTACAGAGACTTTCTTAAGACAACAGCAAACCAGGTTTGAGAACTGTGATCGCAGATCTGCTCTCAGACTGGGCAGTGCATTTAACCTCTTCATGCCTCAACTGCTCGCTCCGTGGCAACGCAGTAAATGATGCTTGTTTCGCCAGGGTGTCACAAAGATGAGCATGACATAATGTTTGCAAAACTCAGTGCTTGCCCAGAGAGGCGCTACGTAAACGCAGATCGTAATTATTAACACCATCTAGTATCCAAGGGTGACCGGTTTGAATGCCATTATCTCATTCAGTGACCAAAACCAGTCTTAGAAATTACCACGTTGGGTGGTTGGATAGTTAGGAACCTAGTGCCAGACAGCTTCCTGAGGGAAAACTGTTGAGAGGACACCACTGGGTTTCTTGCTATGTTAAAACTCACTAGCAGCACGACCCAGATTCCCCTGGGCAGACTCTAAGAGCAGAGCTTAACCACTTGCCACACACGACTCTCTCAGGGTTACCCTCTGCGATTCCTGAGCCTGAGCAAGTCCATAGGAATCCGGAGCGGGAAGATTTAGAGCATGACTTCCTCCCTGAAATTCATGCGCCACCTGGGTTCACAAAGCTTTTTAGAGTGGTTTAAAATTTTGTGGAACCAATGATGTTAATCTTCTCCTGCCTGTTCCAGGTTGACATGAGACAGACAACAGGTGGCAACTGTTCAATGCGTAAATTAATAAACCGATAGAGGCAGAAAATCTTTGTCAAAATTCTGCTCTCTCCAGGGGATGCGGGGAGGGTCACAAAATATTCCAAAATGTGAGACGTGTAATGGGTGACAAGAAAGGATTTTAGGTGGTACACAAATGATTATGTGTGTGTATATATATGTGTGTATATATATGTGTCTGTATATGTATGTGTGTATATATGTGTGTGTATATATATGTGTGTGTATATATATACACACACACACACACACATACACACACATATGGAGATGAGTATGTACATACACATAAGTGCATATATACTTATAGGTGTGTGTGCATATATATATATATATATATGTATTCACTTGTATGTGTGTATATAAAAGTTAAACACTAGGACTTAAAACCTGTGTTTTATTCCATAGGCAAAAATACAGTTGGTAATTGAAAAAGATGACTGTTAGTAAGGAAAAATACATCTGACTTAAAGAAAAAGACTAGGTAATTCATAGTGGTAGAAAATAATCATGCAGTGTTTATAGCAAAAACCATGACTGTAGTTAAGGAGACGCCACCTGAGCAGGAAGATGAGAGAGCCTGTTTCTGAGTCTGTGAATTAGATCCCAAGGCAGAATCTAGAGAGCAGTAATTTCTTACATCTGGATTGATCTCCACTGTCTGTAAAGTCCTTTCACATACTTTTGCTTATTTTCAGGTCAGGCATAATTATTTCTGTTTTATAGACAAGGAAACAGACTAAGTGTCCTTGAAAAGTTGTGCAAGAGCAAGCTGGCAAGTGAATAAAAATCTGCACATTTTGTAATACTGTTTAGGGAAAAGAATCATATGCTAAGTGGTTTTTACAAAGTGTAGGACTAGCGGTCATCCGTTTAACTCCTTGGAAGCCGGCGCTGCTTAAAGGTGGCTCTGTTCATCCAAGATCTTTCATGGATCATGTGCTGAGCGCTGTGCTGGGAGCAGAGGGATCACCTGGTCTGTCACTTCAGGGGCTTAAATCTGGAGATAAGTAACACGTTACTGGCCCAGCTGGGCCTCCAGTTATGTTTTGCTTGCATAGTAAAGTGTTAAAGTTTTTTTTTTTTTTAATGTGTTGTTAGTATTTAAGAAGCTGGAGGTTCCACATAAAAATCTGCTGCCTGGCTTTGCTTAAAACCACGTGAAGATCTGGCAAGACCAGCCCTTGGGTTTCTGCTTAGTTGGCCTTTGGGTCGACACAGTCACTTGCCAGCCTCACGTCTCTTCCCCCCCTCACCTTGGAAGGCCCAGGCGCGCAGAGCCATGCAGACCAGTCGGCCTCCCTTAGCACGTCGGTCCTCACCAGGAGCAGTGAAGTGAGCCTGTGTACGTGAGCCTAAAGTGTAAAAAACACAAGTTGGGAGAAGTCAGCCATGCTTTCATGGAACCTAAGGGTAAATGTTAAAGCAAATAAGGTATCACATTGCCTGCAAAATATTTTTACTGCTTTGGTTGTTTACAGAATTTTTCCACACAATTTGCCATTTGCACCACAACGGAGGCATAGACTAGGCAGGAGTAATGATCCACATTTTATTGATGAGGAAGTTGAATGTCCAAAATTCAAAGTCGTTTTCCAGAAACAGAGCCTAAGACAGGGGCTGGGGTGCCGAGATCTCTAGAGCAAGTGCTCTTCGGGAAGATCCTGAGGGGAGGCGTGAAGCAGGAGAGGGCAGGGTGGAGATATGGGCTCAGGTAAAGTCCACCAGGACCTGGGCCATGGGGGAGGGCTCTGGGGCTTTAATCAGAGGGCAGAACTCTTCCTTCCTGGGGCCAGGAGGCCAGGCCCTGGTACGCCTAACCAATCAGTCACTGACTGGGGCCCCCCTGCACCAACGTCTTGGAGGAAGTGGCTCCTTTTTTAGCTCAGGATAACTTTCCCAGAAGTGGGGGCACTTATGAGCCTTCAGCAGCCAAGACGCAGAGCAGCTGAGGGAGCTTCACCAGCCTAGGGAACAGGATCTGGGGCAGGGCGTCACAACAGCACCTTTGAAAATACTGAACACATAGAGTCACACTGAGTTCAACTCAGACAGTGTGCATGCACAAACACACACACACACACCCTGTTCACCTAGTGTGTTATAGGAGGTGACAATTTCAGAAAATATACCAGGGTTCCATCCAAAACCAGAAAGTTCTTAGTCTACGTTTCGAGAAATTGAGAGGAAATGGTCCCACCTTTTAAAAATCCAATTTCACAGCTTATTCCGTGTGAACTATGGAAATAATTAAAAAATAAAGTTTTAGGTTTTACAAATGAATAGATTAAGATATACCTGTAGATATACATATATGATACATGCATATGGATATGTAGCATATGAACAGATATAAATATAGCTGTAAGATGTGATGGTTAATGTTTGGGGAAAATGTCTTGCTGCAGAAAATGGAAAAGCCTTGTGTTCAAAGGGTTTAGAAAATAAATTCTCCTTTGACAGAGCCTAGCCCCTTGGGATTAGTCATAAGAAGGAAGAAAGATTTTCCAAGAACTATCAGGTTGTCCTTCTGGCATATTCCTACTTTGTTCTGAAACAATTTTGAGCTCAGAAGCACATTTCATCATGTATAGAAGTTAGAGGTTTTGCTAAGTGTGAACAGAAGAGAAAAAAAAATGAGAGACAGGGTTGCATGGTTAACCTCTAAAATTTTTAAGATTTAATAGAATTCTCCTTATTAAAGGATGCTAATTGTATGTCCATCCTTCACAACTGATGAGACGTTGTCAGTTTTCACAATTGTGGCAAATCAGAAAGAAAATACACGGGCAAAAGTCCAAGGTAAAATACCGTTTATTTTATTTCTTTCCTGATTTTTTTTTTTCCCATAACACCTTCAAGATGCTATCCCAAAGCTATTATCATAACGGAATATTTTACATAATGGAAAGCACAGGCACCTCAGATCTCCTTTTGCATGACAAATGCTTAATTAGAAAAATAATAGGATGGAGATGAAATTGGTATTTACTATGACTGGAACAGAGAATTGTTCTGGAGAAGAAAATTCAGTTTTAATTTACCAAAGGCAAAAAAGAAAAAGGATAAAAAAAATAAGCAAGCAAGAAAGAAAAAAATTTTACATGATGGAAATAAATCAGAGACTAAAGTGTGTTGCTTATGCCTGTAATTGGGATGGAATTTCTCTCTCACCCCCTCCACCCTCCTCACACAGACATCATAAAATCCAACACAATTTTTAAAAATGTGATATTAAAGTTAAGCTGAAGAAGACCTTTTTAATAGCTTGTGAAAGAAGAGTCAGGCCCTCTAAATGTTACATTTCCATCAGATTAGATAAAATGTATACCAAATTAGTGTATCATCCAATTCTGCTCCCATTAGCAACCTAATTATAACTGTGAAATAATTCAGTGTAGAACCATATGCTAAAATATGGTAATTGCTATTTTATGGTTTTTGAAGAACTGGTTGTATTTTCCCCTGTCTCTTTCAGTTGCTATTGCTGATTTGTTGCCTTTGGCCAGTGAGTCAGAGGCCATGAGGCCCCTCCTTAGCACAGAATAGGCATTTATTTACAGATTTTCGTGTCTTTCACAGGAGTACATCTTATATAAAAGAGGACAGGGTTCCACAGAACCTGGGTCCCCAAATCCTTTGTCCACCTCAGTCTTATTCTTGTAAAGCTATCTAAAAATGCACACAGGACGTACATAGTTTCTCAAAATTCTTTCTGGGGGGAACATTTACAAAACGGAGAAAGCCTTGAATTATTTGTTTCATTCTTGGGCCATAGAATATTGTATTTACTTTAGTCCATTGCAGCTGACGTCATTAAGTTTACTCCACAGTTGTTTGTTCTGATTTTGTGTTTTGTAAATTGACTTAATTTTTTAGAGCAGTTTAGATTTATTTAAAATAAAATGAGAGCGAAGCTCAGAGATTTCCCATATAGCCTCCTGCACCCACATATGCATAGCCTCCCTGCTTATCAACCTCACTCACTGGAATGGTACATTTTTAAATAAGGGAGAGCCTACAGCGACACATCACAATCACCCAGGGTCCACAGTTTAAGCTATAGTTCACTGTATTGGTGGGACAAATGTATAATGATATATATGCCATTCTAATAATATCACCATAATAGTATCGTGCAGAATATTTTTACTGCACTAAAAAATCCTCTTGTGTTTTGCCCACTTATCCCTGTTCCCACCCCGCTCCCCACAACCAGCAATCTTTTTACTGTCTCTGCAGTTTTGCCTTTTCCAGTATGTTATGGAGCTGAAAGCATGCAGTGATTAGCCCTTTCAGATTGAATTCTTTTACTTGGTAATATGCATTTACGTTTCCTTCATGTTTTTTCATGCCCTCATAGTGCCTTTCTTTTTAACCCTGAATAATCTTCCATTGTCTGGATGTACTGTGGTTTACTTATCCATTCACCTACTGAAGCTCATCTCGGTTGCTTCCAAGTTTTGGCAGTTATGAATTAAGATGCTATAAACATCTGTGTGCAGGTTGTGTTTTCTTTTTAAATTTTTTACTCCTTCTAGGACAAGAGCAAATTAGGACCATCAGATGGGAGAAGCTATTCAAATTATTAGCTATGAGTTGTGTTGCCTTCAAAATGCTACACAGTAGGCCTGCACTCATTGGAATGTCTCAGCCATCTGCATGTGTGTGTGTGTGTGTGTGCGCGCGTGCATGCGCTTGCTCATGTGCTCATACACACCCAATTCTTGTCACCGTTCCACCAGATTTTGACCCAATTTTTAATTGGGAAAAATGTGAAGAGAGAGAGCTCATCCTTTTTCTGTATCTAAGTAAATAGGGAATTGCATCAAGTTCCAGTCCTTTCTCTTCTAGTTAAGGGGTCGGAAGTACATACCGATTGACATCTGTCTTGTAGAGGCAAATCCAAGACAGAGGAAATGATACTACGCATCAATCACGGAGCATCTGCATTGGGGTAACCCGATCACTCACATCTCATGCTTAATCGGAACATCCACCCAGCCTTTGTATCACCTTTGAGTGAAGACAACAAGCCCTAAGAAGACAGCTGAGGCAAGAAGGAACAGGCTTTGATGCAGGGGGATGCCACTGTAGCCACAGCCAGGAATCCAGGCCAGAAGATGGAGTCACAAAGGGTCAGGCACCTCGGGGTGTGCCCAGGAGGTGAGATGGCAGAACCCATCAAAAGAGTCTGGATCATAGGCTCAGGACCCCAGGGCAGGACTGTGATCCCAGAGCCTGCCAAGGCACAGCCCCTTTTGCTCCCTTTGGGGAGGGTGACTTCCTGGCTTCATCCCCACTAGAGATGGGAAGAGGAGCAGGAAGCAGGACAATTTTTCAGAACAAACATTAAAAAAAAAGATATCCTGGAAAATCAACCAAGCTTTCTGTACTGATGACCGTTTTCTTTTTATAATTAGAACTGTAATTGGCGAGAGAGGTCTTTTTTGGGAAGTTCCATGTCGGTGACCCACAGAGGAAGAGCCGTTTTGGTTATGTGTCCTGCATTAACAGGTTTTTTTGTGGTTCCCTGACTGTGACTCCAAGAAGTAAAAGAGTTTTCAGGTGGTCATGGACCTTTGCAGGGAATCTGGCTTATCCCTCACTGCACAGAACAGGGCAGCAGGTTGAGCAAAGGAGTGTGATCTCGGCAGAGACAAGCCTCGCTCCTGCCCAGGGGTCGTGATATTTATGTACATCTTTTCTGGGCAGTCTTTGGCATCTTTTTCCGTGTGACCAACAGAAAACAGACAGACAGAAAGGCAGGAAGTCCTGAGAGCTGCTTCACAGTTATTGTTACTAAGGAAACCGGTTCTTTAGTATTCATGTGTTCGGCAGACGGCCGCCCTGAATCTCTGAGGCTGAGGCCATATCACAGAATAGCACCAGGGAGAAGACGGGATGAAAAAAACCAGCCAAACAGATGAATACGGAAGCTGTTTTAGACTATGTTGGTAATTTAGCTATCACTCACGGTTACTAATGGCTTTAAAAGTAAGATCACTGCTAGCGCCGAATGATTCAAAGCGTGATCAGGAGTATGTCTTCCCGCTGCATTTCTATAATCATATTCACGTACTATCCGCACGCTGGGAAGAAGGGCCTCTCCGGAGGGGGACAAAGAATCTTGAAATCTGGTTCCATTTTGAGAAAGTCATCGTTGTGTGAAAAGGGGCCTCTGAAATGTGTCTCCATCTGTTGTCCCTATTCCAAAATGCCTTTCCCTTAGTATGTAAAGACGGAGGTGGCATCTTTAATGACCATGAAGGCAACGCTTTCTCTAGCAGAGGATGAGAGGATTAACCGTAGCTGAACATCAGACCCCAAATAAGAGAAGTCAGTCCTGCGGAGGTCAAAACTCCAAGAAGAGGACGCCCATTGTCCCTCGGATGGGCCTGTGGGTGGCCAGGGCCTGCAGAGAACCCCCGTGCTGCCGATCTGGCTGAGAGAGAGAGAGAGAAGAGCTAGTAGTAGAGGAGAAAATCCTCTGCGCAGCTCCGCTCACCTCCAACCATCACCATCAGGATGATGATCAGCGTGTTATGTCGATGAGATGTGGCAACTAGCAAGTCTCCTAATGAGGATCTGAGCAGGGGAATCACTGAGAGCTCTTCCTCTCATAGAGAAGTGAGATAAACTAAAGCATTTAAGTTCAAACCACAGTGCCGGGGGTGGGGGTGGGGGGCTTCCTCTTTCACCTGCATGGCCTTGGGGCAAACACGCCTCCTAGTTTGGGGAAACAGGTATCTGCTGAACTAGATCACCATTAGCCTCCCCAGGCCAGGTCACATCACTGGCATCCTTTTCACCTGTTCAGTCAGCATTAACTGAGCATCACCTGCATTCAAAGCCCTCTGCTGGGTGAGGTCAGAGATGTAAAAAATGAGTGTGATGCAGCCTCACTAACTCAAAGAGCCCACAGTCTAGTTTACGGTAAACAGTGAACCACGTGAAGTGGAGCAGAACAGAACCCTCCTTAACATTCTTAAAACTCAGTTACCTGAGCTTCCCTGGCGCTGTTCGACTCTCCCCGTCTTGTCTGTGCCCCCACCCCCGACGCGCACGCCAGGCGTCTGTCTGCCTCAGCTCTCCCGCTCCTGTCTCCTCTCAGAACTCAGTTCAAAAGTCACTTCTTCAAGGAAGTTTTCTTGATTCCTCAGGTCAGGCCCCCTGCCGTGTCTTCTCACATACCCTCTTTTTTTCCTTTGCTGCAGTAATTGCGGTTTGATTATATATTTATGCGACTGTTTGATGCCCTCTGCCCTCCCCCGTGTTAGACTCCAAGTTTAATGGAAGCAGAGGCTGAGACACGGACTCCTCAGGGCCCGTCACAGGGCCTGGTAGAGTGCGGGCTTTTGACAAATGTTTTTTAAAATAAATGAATGGTTTACATTTATGAATAAATGTGCACAATGAAATAAGTTAGAAGATAAGAGACACAAGAGCCTGAGGCAGAGAGCCATTAAACAGTGTGGCTGGGGGCTGCCCCCCCCCCAAACACTTGCCACATCCACAGTGGCCTGAATATAGGATGCTTGTGGGTGAATGAAATGAATGAGTGAATGAACTGTGAGCTGGGAAAAGTCATATCTCATTTTCTCTTCTCTGTTTGTTTGCATACGTGATTGTATTTCACCTAAGCAGCAATGATCAAAACCCCATTTTTTGGTGCCATAAACATGTGAAAAGATAGTTAAAAAATGAACAACAGCCCAAGATCTGGTTGTGACCCCTTTTGGCCACTTTTATAAAAAATAAATTCTGGCCCATAGGCCTCTGTAGTAAAACCCTGGGCATCTTCAGTGCTCTCAGGAAGAGCTCCAGGTGGTTTTGGCTGGGCACAGTGACTTGAGAGGCTTGTGTTTCATGTACCTTAGAGCCCGAGCTACAGTTCATTCATGCATTGATTAGGTGATTGGTTCATTGATTCACTCAACACACATTTTTTTTTTCTGTCTTTTGTCTGCATATGCACCTGCAGCATATGGAAGTTCCCAGGCTAGGGGTGGAAGTGGAGCTACAACTGCCAGCCTACACCACAGCCACAACAATGCCAAATCTGAGCCGCGTCTGTGACCTACACCACAGCTCACAGCAACGCCAGATCTTTAACCTA
Source organism: Catagonus wagneri (assembly GCA_004024745.2). Lineage (NCBI taxonomy): Eukaryota > Metazoa > Chordata > Mammalia > Artiodactyla > Tayassuidae > Catagonus > Catagonus wagneri. Next base: position 266,602 of record PVHT020000175.1, read on the forward strand.
CTGAGCGAGGCCAGGGTTGGAACCCACATCCTCATGGATACTAGTCAAGTTCGTTACTGCTGAGCCATGACGGGAACTCCTCAACACACATTTACTGAGTATTCCCTTTATGCTAGTTACTGAACTGTGGTATTCACTGTATACCGGGGGAAAAAATAGTTAAAGCCTCTCACAGTTTACTTGGGAAACCAGAGCTATCAAAAGCTGATTCCACCCTAGCATGAGAGTTGTGAACCAGATGCCTTTTAGCACTGGTCCTTCCTCATCTCTAGTATCCATCAGACGCACTGCTGTGCTGTGGCTATGAGCTCCACAAGGGCAAGTCTGCTTCTGTCTTATCCATCTTTGTACAAACAATTCCAACCACTAGCGCCACCACTGGCACACAGTGGACTCTCTGTGAAGATTGATCTGTTGACTAAGTGTAGCTACCTTTTATCCTGTGAGCCAGCCCTTGGTTCTGCAGGTTAGCTTGCCGTGCCTCGTTTAATCCTCTTAACACCACTGTAGTATAGATGCTATTATTATTTCCACTCTACTCGTGAGGACACTGAGACATGGAGAAGCTGAGGAGCTTGCCCAGGACACCCAGCAAGTGACGTGGCAGAGGCAGCATGCAGCCTAGGTCTGTCTGAATAGACCCCACTCTGGGCTCCTGCTTTTCTATTAGGTTGAACCATACGACATTGCTGACATTTGGTCCTTTTGACCTACAGAAATAGCAAGTGTATAAGTAGATAGGTAAATAAGTACTTATAATCTAGAAGTAGATGAAATAAAATAAATGAAAAATTATATACGGGCTCCTGGAGAAGCAAAGCCGGCGCAGGGGACAGGGGCGGCTTCCTGAGGCAGCCCTGCAGGATGGCCGGGGATGCACTGGCCTTTTAGGTGGAAGGAGAGGAGCGGCACAGGCACTCCCCCACCCCTTCACTCAACCCATCTTCATTATGGGCTCACTAGGTACCAGAACCAGGGCTCCTGGCAAGATGAAGCAGAGCTTAGAGTCACGCGGGGAAGAACAGTTATAATAAAATAGGGTATTTATCCAGGCCCTAGTAAAATGTCCCAAGAATACCTGGCAAGGCCCAGATCTGAGAGACCGAGAACGGGAGGATAGTGGCTCATACTGGTAGAAGCAAAGGATCCCAGGCTGGGCTGCAAGATGAGGGGAAGTGGGTGTTGTTAGGGTGGGTCTGGATGCCTGGCTGGAATTGGACGCAGAACTGGGGAGAAACCAGTGGCAAGTGTGCAGCAGAAGAGGGCTCCAGAAGGTTCTTTTAGCTACATCACGCAGGAGGGTTTGGAGGGGGATGAATGGGAGGCAGAAAGAGTACTTGGAGATGTTTGGGTAGAAATATTGGGAGCTCGAGTCTCGCAGAGGCAGTGGTAATACTGATGGTCAGGTCCAGGGAAGTTGAGAGCTGGGTAAACGCCGAGAATTATTGGTTACTCTAGGTATTCCGTGAGACACGGCTGTTTCAATTTAGTTGGTTAAACTCTCTAGAAAGCCTTCACCTTCTTTCCGCACAAAGGGTTCTGCCTGCCAGATGGCTCTTTGTGCTGGGTTCCCTCCTTAAAAAATCCTTCTTTGGATACGTTTAGATTCAACTGGGGTGCTTGGCTGTTAGAAGTTGTTTGTTTTAAAATTTATGTTGTCGGAGAAAGGGGTTTTAATCAAAGATTATGGAACTTCATCTCTTCTGAATCTAAATCTATTTCTTCCACATACCTTCTGGAATAGTATCAAGAATTTCTATTCTGGCTCTTAATGTTTGGAGTACCGCTTCTGAGTTGACTGCCTCATATTTCCTCTGTTCTATTTCCTAAGACAGACGTGGCCCATTTTTGCTCCCACTGGCGCCCAAAACAAACATCAACCTCCCAGGTACCAGGAAATATCAGGAAGCCCATTCAGAGTAATGACAGTTCTGTAACCTCTCCTCACATGTCAAATACAGCGAAAGCTTATTAATAAAAATTTGGATTTTTAAATCAACCACAAAAATGTTTTTAAACAGAATAGACTAAATTCTAGCTACATCTGAAAAAAGCGTTACTGTTATAATGTATTTAGTGGAGCTCACATCAACTGAAAGTCACAGAACAGAAAAATAGGGCATTTAAAAAATTGACAGCTTAGCACAAGGCCATATTCTGGTTCAGTGCATGATCAGAGATTGAAATATGTTTTTTTAAGATTCTCTGATCAAAAACAGGGCTTGACCCTCGGGCTTTCTCATGCTATAATTAAGGCTCTCTGTTAGCCCGGCCACTCCACATGGTCATGAGCAAAATTTGGGGGATAGAGCTGGCCAGATGTAACAACCACATCTGTTATCCTGGGGGGCTGAGCAGAAAGGAAGTTGTGGAATTGCTAATTGGTAAATTTCGTTCGAGCATTAGTGTTCTGTAATTCCCACAATTGCAGCCAACAAACCCCCCCCCTAAAACACTGAAGCATCTTCACTTCCTCAAGGTAAATCTAAAAAGAGCCCTTGTGGGACATAGTCACCTCTAATGTCCCACTCACTGCAGAGGGCAGCAGTGAGGGAGCCCTCTAAGGGAGCAACAATGGAGATTTATGTTGCCGTCTGTCTCTAGTAGATTTAAATGTTTGTGTCTACCATAGCTGTAGGGTTTTGGCAGCAATATTGTTGATACCCAAGAAGAAAAGATGTGATTAAAATTAAGAGACTAAGAGCTGGAATTTGATCCGATCCAATGATATTTTGTCATCATAGCTTGCTGCTTCTCTTCCTCCTTCTGCCACCCCGCTGAGTTTTTTTTTTTTTCTCCACTCTTATCTAGAATAGACAAAATCAATGATCTCTGAGGTTTAACCTAGCTGAGTCTCTGTCAAAATTTTCTAGAGTCCAAACAACACTTGTTAACCGTGGGAAAGAGAAAGTGAGGGAGGTGGAGGAGTCCCCTGGAACAATAGAACCTCAACGTTCAAAACAACAATAAGGATACCATTGAAATACTTTGAATAAAAACTCCCCCTTGTAGCTCCCTCCAAAGCTTTGCGGATTTCAGTCATTTGTCTTCTGGTCCCAATACGGTAATCTCTGGATTATTCAAAGATCTTCCACATTTTCTGTACAATTTCTTTTAATATAAATTATTCACTGAATAAAAAATGTACACAAAATCTCTCCCCTTTTTTTCCCTCCGGAGTAACTCACTGTCCCTAAGGATGTGAACAATAGGATTTGTGTTTGAGCAAGTTGTTAAAAATAAGTCTGAAGCTTTAGGAAGGAATCACATGTGACTCCGTTATTTCTAAAAATAAATAAATAAAGCCTGGGGAGAGTAGGGAGCAGAGAAAGAATGACTTAAGGGGGAAAAGAACAAGCAATGCATTTTCATGAATTGAAAGACACGATCTAAATATACAAACAAAGACACCAGTCATCCCTGAGGGTTGAACATCACTCCCTTGTGTCACCCTCAACCCCAAAATAGATACTTTCATTTGTCAGCCTGCAAAGAAAAATCTCTGCACCCCTGGAATTTCTGTGCACTTGGAAAACTGATTGTACACCATCTTATAGCTATGGTCACAGACTCAAAACCTTGTGGAAAAGAGATTTCATTGACATGAATGAGGTGGGGTTGAAAACTAGATTTTCTGTCCCAGAGGATGTTATTTTAGTCCCCTGTAAAGCATTTAAAGCGAGACAAGTGCTTATTTAATTCTTTGGCACAGCAGGGTTTTAAAAAAATTAGTACTAAAAAGCTACTTACTCAGGCTAAGTCAAATCCATGCATTAGCAGGTCTTAGAGACTAGAGATGGAGAGAGTGCTGTTTGCTGGCTATCTGAGGAGGGATCTTTTTCCTGTGGGGCGGTGGCTGCCTGGCTTGGGGAAGCAGGAAACTAATGACGGACACAGAGTAAAACTCCTCTGTATAACACGTGGTTTCCTGAGAGGAAAGTGAGACTCCAGGCAATTATCACCTTCAGATTCAAAAGCAGTAGGATAGGCAAAGGTGTCCCAAGTGCTTTTATTGGGGGGGGGGGGACATCCAGTTGCAGATCATTGTAAAAACTGAGACCTAACTCCTAAAATTCCAAGAAGATCACAGTCTCGGCTTTTCTCCTGTTCTACCAGGCTCACCCAGATCAGTAAGCAGATGCATTTAAGGACAGTGCCTCAGTGTGCTTCCACTCGAGGAGTGCAGTAGTTTTAACACAAGTCAGCGCTTGATCAGAAACCGCTCCCATCGAGAGGCGGACTCTCATTCTCCTTCCTTTAAGTACTGAACTGGTCTTAGTGACTGGCTTCTAAGTAAGAGTAGGTAGCGGAAGTGATTCCGAGGAGCTTTCAAGGCTAGTTCGTCAAAGGCGATACAGCTTCAGCCCGCCTTTGTTAAAGGTAGATTCTTTTGGAGCATGGAAACCATCAGGCCAGAGGAATCACAGGGAGAGACCATGCAGACAGACAGGGTGCCTACAGAGACTCAGCAGTTCCAGTCTCCAGCCCCACAGATCTTCCCAGCCCATGAGCCAGATATGTGAACACAGAAGCCACTGAGTTGGCTCCAACCCCAGTAACCACCTAGATCTTGCGCCAGAACCACCCAAACGAGCTGATCCAGAATGTTGGATCCACAAAAACCATGAAAGAGAACACAATGAATTGGCTGTTTTCAGGCCACCAACTTGGGGCCGATATATTTTGCAACAATAGATACATGGAAATGTCTTTGCACCTAGAAGCAAGTCATTTCCATAGGAAAACTTAAAACTTGGGGCAGTGGTTCAGGGCCTGGGTAGAGAGTGGAGACTGGAAGAGCTTTGAAGAGGCTGTTGGTGAGGGATTAAAGGAAAGTGAGGAAGGTGTGTGGGAAGCCGAAGGAAAGGATATCCTGGTTATGAAGTGGTGGAAAATCTCGGAACATGGAAAGTAGAAAATGTACCTAATGAGCTCATGGTATTGTAAAGGTTTCCAGGCAGAATATTCAAGGTGCGCCTGATTCGTAGAAAATACAGAATATTCAAGGTGCGCCTGATTCGTAGAAAATACAAGGAGAGAAATGAACTAAAGAATTTTTAACCATAAAGGAGCCAAGATCTGGGGGGGGAGGTTTTCAGAAATTAAAACTATTCCTCAGTCTCATCCTCTTCAAAGGGCAAATGAGGCTAAAATTAAAATATGTAATTTCATTTTTAAATGATTTTTATTTTTTCTATTATAGCTGGTTTACAGTGTTCTGTCAACTTTCTACTGTACAGCAAAGTGACCCAGTCACACATACCTATATACATTCTTTTTCTCACATTATCCTCCATCCTGTCCCATCACAAGTGATTAGATATAGTTCCCAGTGCTATACAGCAGGATCTCACTGCTTATCCACTCCAAACGCAATAGTTTGCATCTATTAACCCCAGATTCCCAGTCCATCCCACTCCCTCTCTCTCCCTCCCCCTTGGCAACCACAAGTCTGTTCTCCAAGTCCATGCATTTCTTTTCTGTGGAAAGGTTTATTTGTGCTGTATATAAAATACATAATTTCTGTCTAAAGATGAAGACAATGGTGTGATGCTAGAACACTTGACTAAGACCTCGGCCAGATTTAAGGTAGTGCTGCATAGATTCTTTCAAACCATCAAAAATCCCTCTAAAGATATGAAAGGCATGCCTTGTCTCTGTTAAACAGAAACGCTTATAAAAATCTTAAGGGCACAGTCCTGCATAGCGTTAGAGGGAGTCTAAGGTAGAGAAGAGCTTATCTCAGTGAGATTTGTGGATGTAGTGATCATTTAATGGAGTGAATCCTAACAAGAGTGATGAGGGACAAAATACTAAGGAGACTTGTCCTAATGAAGACATGGCCAGCTCAGACTGAAAGGAACGGAGATGGTATAAAATGAAAAGAGGCTTTTGGACTCCCCAAATTCTATGGGAAAGCATCAGGCTGAGAAAACTACTCTGCTATAAAAAGTCGGTTTACTTTATAGAACAGGAAAGATAATTCAGAGGGAGGCAACTAGAGCCCAAAGAATGAATCCAAGAGCCTTGAGAACCATTCCTAGGGAACCATACTGAGCTCTAATCAAGGGACTGGCAACAAGCACCCTGGCTAGATTTCAGAATTGCTAGAGACTGATTGCCTGATTGCTACAGGCTCTGAAATGTCTGTAGGGGCTATCCTGTGCCTATCCCACCAAAGTACATTGGATAGTGGGGAGGGCGGCTAATAAGTTGTCGCTTTAGTTCATAGATCTTCCAATCAAGAACTATACTTAGGAGTCAGTAATTGAGTGTCTGCCCCTCCAAGGCCTCGTCTGCTGCACCTGAACCTAATTTGGATGGTGGGATACTGGACCTTGAATGTCAGCTATTTGGGGGTATAGGGAGTGTATTCTGCATGTGGGATCAATATATGTAACTTATGGTCAGAAGGCAGGCTGTTGTGGTTTTAAAACATACCCACAATTTTTTGGCATTCTTTCCACCAAAAGGTGGAGTCTAATTATAAGCTGCCCTTTGTGACTCAATATGAAGAAACAGCATGTTGGGTCATGGAAAGCCGTAAACCTTCTACCCGCTTCTCTTGTTCTCTTGGTGCATGTGCTCTGGACCATATTAAACTTGCAGCTAACATGAGCCATCAAAGCACGTTCAGTAAGAGGCACTCTGCTCTCACTGTTTCGGCTCCCAGCTCTTTGAGTCTTCCCAGCTCTGGCACCAGATATGTGACGAGTGACGAGCCTTAAACATGACCTCAGCTAAGCCATCATTTGACTGTAGTCTCGTGAGAAACCTCAAACCGGAACCACCCAGCCAAACTGCTCCTGAACTCCTGACCCATAGAATTAGGAGAGGTGATAAATGCTGTTTTAAGACACTGAAATTTGGGCTGATTTGTTAAACACCAATAGATAATCAGAGCAAGAGGATATGAGTCACATCTAATTCTGTGTGAATGGGAATCCCCAGAGCTCTTCAGCCAGATGATATCACAGGAGTCCATGCAAGTCCCATGGTCACTATTGGGCGACATCTCCAGGCTTTGTCCAAGCCACTCTGTGCCTCACTTTTTCTCTCCTCTTCCCTGGTCTGTTACTTTCTTTGGACTCCATGTCTTGACTTCGTTTGATACTAAGTTTCAATACCAGTCCCTAATAACCTGGTACCCTGGCTTGTCTGATATCTTCTGGACCTTCCGGTCAAGTTCACTCTGGAAGTACCTCCAAATACCGCCCTGATGTCCACTTCAGCAATCCTTTCCCTGATAGGACAGCAAGTGGAGGACCCTTCCTTTTCCATCCCCAGATCCTCTCTGCCTTGCAGGATCTGGTAGACACACATGTCTAAGTTCCATTTCCACTCCATGCAAACAGCTGCCTCCTGTCTATTCTTCAGTGTGGGCTTAAAAGATGGATCCTAAACCCCAGCTTCTCAGTAGATCCTCTGCCCAATCAAGCAGAGGAGAAGATGGAGGGGAGACTTGGGAGGGAGGGAGAGGGATTACTATCGTGGATGACTCCTGGAATCACCTGACAAGATTTTTTAAAATACGCACACCTGGGCTGCCATCCCAGTGGCTGGGATTCAGGAGAGATGTCCAGAAAGCTCACCAGGTGATTTGGAGAGTCAGCCAAGTATAGGAACCCCTTCAGTGAGCTCCTTGAGGACAAGCGATCTTTCCTCCATAGTTTCTCTTTTTCCCATAGAGCTTTGCATATAATTGCATCATAGCTTATAGTGTATATATAGTATATTCACATTGTCTGCAGGCTTCTAAACCCTTTCTTAGGATGGTAAACTGTATTTGATTTCACTTGTGTAATCTGTATTAAACTTTAATAATTGATTTATCTTTAAAAAAAAAAGAAACACTCAAGCTTCTGTTGTGCTTCAGTCATCATTTCCAGGCTGGAGAATATATAGATTGAAAAAAGATGGGTATTGTTACTATTTTCAAAATGATGTGGGGACACGGAGGAAGGAGAAACTCTTTTGAGGGTAGTTCTGGGATGTCTGGCAACAGAGATAATTTTGGAACAGGACCTTAAAAGGATTAACAGGAACTTGGCCTGCTTGAAAAATGGGAAAGGGCTTTCCAATCAGAGGGAACAGTGTGTACAAAAGAACAGGGGGATGTAGAGGTCTGGAAGATCCCGGGATCACTGGGAAGTTCAGCATGGTGCACGTGGAGGATGTGTATGTGGAGAGATGTGAGATGGTCCTGGAAAGAGAGAGGTCAAGAGGCAGTGCTGTGCTGGAAAACAGATTCTCAAACAACAACAAGCAAAATTCAAAAACCAAACCACTAGCTAAAAAATCCCAACCCTGCTATGTAGAGTTGGCCAATTTCTGTGGTGTAAATAACTCCCATCTGATTTCAAATCTTTCATGATTTAAGAACTGGCTCACAAACTTCCTAAATATTCAACAATTGGATCTGGTGAACTGGTATCAGCTAGTTCCAGCACATGACTGGCAGGAGGCAGATCCTGTAATTCCAAGAGACGAGCTGAAACCATGTTTCGCCCTTTCTGTTGTGAGGTCTGCTTCCATGGACCTGGAGCAGGGTGGGCCAATGAAATGAAAGGTCAGGGGAACTAACTCTCAGCCACTTATCACCCACTAGCAGTGCCCTTAGACTTAGGCAAGAGGGAACCCTGTTTTGGTTCCCATGTTTAAAGGGCCTGGCTCTGATCTGCTCCAGGCAGAGCCCTTCTCCAGAGGGAGACATCTGGGGTACCAGGCCCAACAGGAGCCTACTTCTCTCACTTCTATTCCTATACTCCAGATGTCTGGGAACTTGGAATTCTCTCTGCAAATGGGGTCTTTCCTGAGAGTGTGCAGCTGATGCCCAAGGGCTGGCCAAAGAGGAGCTATTTGCCAAGGATATGGACAGAGTATATGTAGGGGCTGGAGTGTTCACACATACACATGTTACACACTACCAAGTTCTGGTGAACTTTGAGGAGTCCAAGAACTCTTAAGTGCAACCTTGGCTTTCTAAGTCATTGTGAAGACATATTTGCCCAGGCAAGAGAATAGAATTTATCTAATGTTTTGTCAGTTGGATTTATATGTTGAAATATTTAGTTATATGGTATGAGGGCTTCCCTTTTGGCTCTACCCTGGGCCTGGCAAGTGTCAGGGGTGGTCCCTGGCCTATATCACCAGGGCATGTTCTAAGCCAAGGTAAGCAAACTATACAGCCCCTCCACAGTAAATCCTGCCTGCTGCATGTTTTTATATAGGCCATGAGCTACAAATGGGTTTTACTTTTAAAATAGCTTTTACAAATCAAAAGCAAAGTATTTCATGACATGCGAAAATTATATGTCATTCAGACTTCAGTGCCCCATAAACTGTTTTATGGGAACACATCCATCTCATTCATTTATATTTTGGGCATGGCAGCTTTCACACTTCTGACAGTAGAATGAGTTGTTTCGACAGAGATCACACAGCTCAGAAAGTTGGGAATATTGACTATCTGGTTCTTATAGAAAAAATTCACCTGTTCTGTCCCAGGAGCAGTAGACACACAGGAAGAGGGGAAGTCTATGAGTTCTCATGTGGGATGCATGATAGAAATACCTATTGAGCTCCCAAACAGACCAATGCCAGAGATCCATCCTCAATATTTCTAGAATATGGGTCTGGGGTAGGGATGTTTTCAGAAGCTCCCCACAATTCTAATGAGAGTCAGGGCTGCTAGCCACTGGGCTAAGGGGAAAGGATACACGAGGGTCTGGATTTTCCAAATGTTTGGCGGGATAAGCTGGTGTGGGACTTGAGCCTACTTTGCCCTAAGATTCCACAAGGTATCCAGGTATCCAATGGAGGGAAGAGAGTCATTGTTTCACACCGTAGTCTGGTGTCTAAGCTAAGTTGCACTTGAACCTCTCTACATCCTTGCACTGCTGCTTCACACACGTCCCCAGATGATCCCAGCATTGTCTGCATCTGTCAGGCAGGCACACCTTGGGCTGTTGTAGCACAGACCTTCGCTGGGACCCCCGCTGGGTCACTTCTCAGGATACACTCCAACAGGGAACCCTTAGCGTGTTTTTTGCCGCGTGCCCTCCGTAATTATTGGTGGTCTCACAGGGAAGGAGAAAAAAGACAGCTCTATCAGAATCCCATTCTCCACCAGCAGTCAGCACCATTGGCAGAGGCTGGCTCCGGGGCTGCGAGGCTGCTCCGAGCTATTATTGTGCCTGGCTCTCTCTCAGCATGACTCAACGCAGACAATATAGCACACCGAGAGCACGGGGGATGAACAGTAAATACGAAGCCTTGGATTTTTTTTTTTTAATCTTGTCAGTTTTCTCCTGATTTATGTTCTTTATCTGAGCCCCCTCTGCTGTATAAGCTTCTCAAAGCTAATGCCCATAACGCCACCACCCACTGGTAGCAGCAGGCTGCTGGGCCGTGGCGGGGTCCTCATTGCAGAGCTGTACAATGCCCGCCATTCTTCAGCAACTGTACGTGTTAACCTAGTGGCACAGGGTTGCTCCGACACCTTCCCCTCTGGTTTCTCGTTCCTCTGGGGGCCACCAGCAACTCTAGGAGTGCCGCCCTCCTGACTCTAACTGCCTGGCTCGGCGAGCACTCAGCACATCCTCCCACCTGGCAGAGCTGGGACCTCCCCTGCTGGAGAAGGAGGAAACACCCGGCAATTATGGAGCTGAGAGATGACTGTCATCTCCGCTGCCACCTGAAAAGCTATAAGTGAAAGCTATTTCTTTGGCCCCTTGTAGATACCAGACCTCCACCCCTCTTCTTGTAATAAGAGCCTGTGGATTAAATCCACGCAGGTAGCCCGCCGCCGAGCCTCCGGGAGAGACTTCGGCAATGGGCATCTGTGCTACCATCACTGTCAAAGTGGGACGATGGCATACATTTTGCCCCGTTGAAACAGCTCCAAGGAACAAGTTATTCTTTTGATGCCTGTGTGGTTTTAATCAGTTTCCAGGGTTCTTTATGGCTCCTATTTAACTAAGAAAGGTGCCTGTTACCTCTGCCTTGGTTATCACAAGGTCTGTCTCTACGTCATCTCCTGTCTCAGAAGCCACTGGTGGTGGCAGGGCTGGGAGGAAGCTCTGTGCCTTCGGCATTGATGACTTGCGGCTTTAGGAGAGACAACAGGGGCAGTGGGGGGCTGGAGAGGTGGTGGCTCTCTCCAGCTTTCGTGGGAGGCTTGCCCTCGGTTTTGTGAGGTTGTTAGTGTGTGAGGCCTTGTAAGCTATGAAACCACAGGTGTCATGGGAAAGGAGCCAGCGAAGGGAAAGCTGAGGTGGCTGCTGGTGAGTGAGGGTCTGTGCAAGGGAAAGCCAGGGGCCCTAGGTCCTCTTAATGTGAGATGCGAATTTTGATTTTTACCGTCAAGAAGAAACATTTAAAAACCACCTAACAGGAGATCCTGTTGTGGCTCAGTGTAATGAACCTGACTACTATCCAAGAGGATGTGGGTTCAATCCCTGGCCTCACTCAGTGGGTTAAGGATCCGGCGCTGCCATGAGTTGTGGTGTAGGTTACAGAGGCAGCTTGGATTCTGTGTTGCTGTGGCTGTGGCGTAGGCCAGCAGCTTCAGCTCCGATTAGACCCCTAGCCTTGGAACCTCCATATGCTGTGAATGTGGCCCTAAAATGACCAAAAAAAAAACCCAAACCCAAAACCCACCAAATAGAACGTTCATGTATCTGGTACAAACTTTGGTTATCAATTTATCAATTCATGGGGGTTTGTTTGGCATTAAGAAGCTGACAGCTCAGACAAGAAGGAAGAGGTGATGAAAGAGATGAGACTGTCCATCCTAGTGCGGCTCCCAGCAGTGCAGGGTCAGGTGAAAGCACCGGTAGGCTAGGCAATGTCCAGGGACGTGTGCTCAGCTTGGAGCGCAGTAACACTTCTGGCAGAATGTCAGTCAGCACTCTCAGGCCTTGATCTGTATTCAGTGGAGGGTAACCTACTCACCTCATCCTAGTATATGTGCAAAAAAAGAGAGAGAAAAGCAATAAAAAAGAAGATTGTCATTAAACAAAGCTAGATCAGCTCCAGATGTGCAGAACTTGTGACGAATGTCAGTAGGGAGCGCTGGGGGAATCATGAAGATCTTGGCACTCACAAGGTTGATTCTGCACAACCTGTACTCCTTTACCTGCATTTGGCATAGCAAATCAAGGAAAGGGAGGGTTTAACAGACTTCTGGAACAGTCCAGCTAACTCATGCCTTCCCACATCCAAAAGCATTGTGTTCCGTCTCTCTCATTGTACTCTTGAAGATTGGTTGGTTGTGTCTAAGAGTTTTTAAGACAGTGTTTCCTTGACAGAGTATACGGAGTAATGGGGTACCCACCAGGAATATGTGCCAAGAAAATGTACAGAGATTCTGCTATACTTTATTCCATATCATGTTACAAGAAAACAACAGTGACAGCTGACAAACCATTACGTCTTCCATAATACAGACAAATTACAACTGGTAACAAATATGCAACATGTATTATTCCATTCTCCTTACTATGTGTCATTTTTGAAGTATAATAGTTTTCTGAATGATGCTAGCACATTTCTTAGGTACCAACCCCGTGTTAGAAAGTATACATCTCAGTGTATTATACAAAAAAAAAAAAAAGATAAAAGAAAAAAGTTTAAAAATCCAGTCCCAACTAGAGAATGTAGATTTTGTATGTGCTTCTAAAATATGCTGCTGTGGGAAGGGAACGAGGATAGGAGATTACTTATATCTGATTTGTGTTTGGTTTGGTGTTGGGCGTATGAGAATATTGCAAGGCAGTAACATATATGGTTTCCTCTGCCTACAAGCTGGTAAGGGAGATGGAATTAATATGCAATTATGCAGCATATTCCTGTGTCTAGGGGCAGGCTAGAATCTCACCCAGTGTGTACATCCTAAACATCCTCTTATATAACAAAGCTTACAAAACCAGTCATATTCACAGACGACTTTCTTATATAGACACATTACCTAGGGTACCGATCATACCGGCTGTTGTGTACACACTGAGGAAAGGATACCAAGAGACCTTCCTTTCTCAAGCCTGGCTGCTCCTCTGGAAACTTCTCGTTACTCCTGGGAGGTAGAAATAGCTTCTCATCCTTGTGTCCGTAGATGGACAGCCACCCCTGCCTTATGCCCCTTGACTTTTTTTCTGGGCACTACAAACATTTTTTTTTTCATGTCCTATGTATCTTGTATTTTTAAATCAACCAAGCAGTTCTATTAGGGAAATGGGAATGAAGTCCCCAGTTTCCTTTCACTGTGTGTACAGTGATGTCATACTGACAGTCACCAGGCTGATGTGTTCTAACTATTCTAGCTGTTTGAACTTAAGCTGCTCCTTCATATAAAAATAATCTCACAAAACAGTCCAGTGCTTTCTCAATAGAATAATAAATCTGCCAATGAACACAGTCTGTGATTATTTTCACGATAAGTCCTCGGCAAGAAGAGGGGGGAAAAAAGGAGAAGGTGGTTACAAATGGCAGAGAAAAGGAGAAAGAGAAATAAAGCAAATTCAGATGTCCTGTACCAACAGCAAGCATGGGGAACTAAAAACCTCCTAAATGAGACCCTTCTGAGACATATGTCTCTGTAATAAAACAGAGTTCTCCATACTAAGAAGTATTACATTTCATTTCCCAGGAGAAGCTGCCAATGACAGGGGCACATATCTCTAAAAAACTCTTTTAACATTTCTAACTGAAATCTTTGAACATTAAATATTTCAAATTTTCAAGTTAGGAAGCCTGTGACAAAGCAAGACCTAATCGTCAGTTGCCCTTAGTTTAAACTTCACAAAGTACAAAAGTTATGCCTCTCCCCTAAAGGAATAATTCAAAATGAATCACCACCAGAAAGGCCATTTTTGACTGCATGTAACATTTTCTTTCCACATTATTTTTAGAAATCCTCATGTAGATACATATTAAATCAAAATACCTCTAAAGACTTCCAAAGGGGTGGAATGTATGAAAGAAGAATGGGAGAGATTTCCAAGTAGCAAACAGTAAACATTCTGGCCTGGGGTAACTTTTCCTCTCTTTAAAATCAGTTAACAATTCCTCACTTAGCACTTAGAAGCTTACAATGAATGCGACTTCAGACAAGATGGATTGTGACCTGGACACCTATCCTCACACCCCGCTCTAGGGAAAGTACCGTTTCAATGTTCACAAAGTCTAGGTTCAATTTCCTAGGAAGACTGGTTTTACTATAGAAAAACTTCTCCTTCACTTGACTCTCAGGGAAAGTCTTTGTCAAACTGGCTTATAATTCCTACTCTTGATCCTAAAAAGTGCGACGCGTTTCAAGCTCTCCATCTCTCCTCCTGTCTAATAGAAAATGTAAAACAATGTACATGAAGGTATTTCCATAGGAATTGGTGTCCTGAGGAGCTAGGTTTCATGCTTGAGATGAAGTTTCCTAGCTGTCCCCCTTGGCCTCATTATGATTTGGGGTTCCCACAGCGAGAACTGGAAGTTGGGTCCTGTGCCAGGCAGTGCTCCCTCCAGATCAAAGCACGCACGCCCAATCCACCTTCCCATCCATGTCACATACTCTCTTGCATCCTCTAAGGTCTCTCAACTTCTTCAACAAGGGAAGCCGGGCCTTTCTTTTTTTCTCTTTTCCATCTTTAAAGCAAGACTCCTGCCTTGTTTCTAAAACCTGCATCCGAACAGTTATTCCAGGAGACTGCTTACCGTCAGGTACCCAATGAAGCCTTCCGATCAGCTTGGAATGTTTTAAAAAATGTAGTTCAAAGGTGCTGCTGTGTGAATGAGCAAATTTTAAACTCTGGATAAACTTTGTAATTTTCTTTTTAAATGGTAGCTAGTAAAGACAGCATTCAGGGCTCATCTGGCAGATACAATTCTTTTGCACCCACGCCTAAACATTCGGTTCCGCACTCTTGTCTCCATTTAGAAAATACTCACAAAGCATAACAAAGTGGATGGAAAAAACAAGATGTTGACAAGACCCAGAAAACATGTAAAAAGTTACCTCAATTTCCAGAGGTTCAAAAGTAAGCGATTTATCCCTGTCTTTATTTTTAATGCTTGATACTTGTTTCTTCACTTCCAACCTGCTTGGAGAACCATCACGCTAGGTGGCTTGAAAACGCTAAGCAGATTCCGATATCCTATATATAAATGTGCAGTTATTTCCAAGAAAAAAAAAACAACATATGTGCAAATGTCCTCAGAACGTAAAAAGACAAAGTGGGGCCCCGTGGCCAGGGACCAAGTTGTCAAGTCAGAGAACATGGGTTTGCTTTAGCTATAATTTTCCTTCCCGGTGGTTGCAAAATGTGCACTGCTCTCAAAGAAAACACACATTGTTTTATGCCACTATGTGGCTTTCAAGTACAGACGTTACTGAAGAAGTGTGAACACCGAATGTGTTGTCTTAATGTATTTAAGACATGGCTGGTGAAAGCATAAAAACCTTTACAGAGACGCTGCGTTGCAGAGGGAAATCAAACAAAATCAAACACAAAAGACTGAAAAGAATACATGCCATGTATCAGTAAGCAAAACTTAATCTTCACATAGTTCTTGGAAATCACAAGGTATCCAAATGCGTGCAAGGTTTTAAATAAATTGCAGAGAAAACAGGGTCTTGCCAGCTTCAATTTTCTTGTAAGTGAAATCCACCACAGGGAGTGAAAGAAAATTGATCCATGATTCCCTTCGTATTATTGGCCACTTCATTAATGTTTTTTTCCTTCTCAGAATGATGACAACTTAATCCTGGAAGGAGGAAAAGAGAAAATTGTTATATGTTTTTAAAAGAGGAAAAAAAAAAAAAAGCAACGCCAAAACCCTTACATCATTCATGTTTCCTAAATTATATGAGACATCAAAATTGGTCAGGCCAAATCGAGCCTATCCATTTTTTCCACAGCTACCCCTTGCACACACATCGGAAGCAGAGCAGTCTCCTTAACCAAAACAGTTCTTAGATTATGATAAACAAATCTTCTGACTGCATTTTCTTCCCTTAAAATAATTTAACTCCATGAATTTAAATGGTCTAACCTCATCTTGGATTATTTAGAGAAAAAGAATTTCAGCAAATTTCCTTCCCCAAATCATTAGTACTAATCTGGGCTTAATTAAGTGTCTGTGGCATCATGTAGACCATTATAAAGGACATATAATCCTGTTCATTTTTATGAACATGAAATAGAAAAATGGATCACATACATGCCTTTAAAAAAAAAATCCAGCCGCATATAATTCCTCAGTTTCTATTATCAGACCTAGTTTCAGCAGAATGAAAACTGGCCAGCATGACCTGGATTGCCAGCCTCTTCCCAACATCCTGGTACCACTGTGCGTTTCCAGTGATGCCTGCTTAAACTCGGTAACTACTTTCACACGAAGAAAAAGGAATGTTCACTCTGCTTTTCTCCACATTTCTTTTAGGTCCTTAAGCATTGTCACTGAGTTTCCAGGATGGGGAAACTCATCCCGGAAGGGTGAAAAGAAACACTCCCAGGGTCAAATCACACAGCCCAGAGATGGGCTCCACCAACTTCACTGAATCCCAGAATCTACTCATTATCTCAGTTTAGAAGCGCGAGGTCACTGAGGCCTGGTCAGGCCCTGCTTCTTGGTCATCTTCCTGGAGCCCTCACAGTGCAGTTGCCAAGGCTAGCTTTATGGGCTGCAGTACCAAGGACGTCACCTCTGAATGACACTGCCTTGATCGAGGGTGCAAAACGTTCCAATCTTACAGTTAAGGACCCTTAAAATAACATCCTCTCCACCTTCTACTCATTTCCACCACTGACTAGGACGATTTTTGGAAGGTTAACCTTCCCGTCTTTCTTTTTTTAAGTGAGGTGAAATTCACATAAGATAAAATTAACCATTTTCAAGCACATAATTAATTGGAATTTAGTACATTCCCAGTTTTGGGGAATCATCACCTCTAATTCCAAAACATTTGTCATCCACAAAAGAGATTTTGTATCCTTTATACTTAGATATCTTATATCTTTCACTCCCATTCTTCCCTTGTCCCAGTGCTTGGCAAAGACTAATCTGCTATCTGTCTCTATGTATTTACTTTTTCTGGGTATTCATAGAAATAGAGTCATACAATATGTTATGTCTGGCTGCTTTCATTAACATTTTTAAAGTTTACCCAAGTTTACTTTGTACCAGCACTTGTTTCTTATGGCTGAATAATACTCCATTGTATGAATATACTACATTAAAAAAATACTTAATGAATTTTATTACATTTATAGTTGTACAACAATCATCACAACCCAATTTTATAGCATTTCCATCCCAAACCCCCAGCCCATCACCCTGCGCCCCAACTTGTCTCCTTTGGAAAACATAAGTTTTTCAAAGTCTGTGAGTTCATATCTGTTCTGCGAAGAATTCACTGCGTCATTTTTTAGATTGAACATGTAAGTGATGGCATATGCTGTTGGTGTCTCACTATCTTACTAACTTCACTTAGCATGATAATTTGTAGGTCCATCCATGTTGCTGCAAATGCCATTATTTCTTTCCTTTTCATTGCTGAGTAATATTCCGTTGTGTATATGTGCCACATCTTCCTTATCCACTCTTCTGTTGATGGACATTTAGGTTGTTTCTGTGTCTTAGCTATTGTATATAGTGATGCAATGAATACTGGAGTACATGTATCTTTTTGAGTCATGGTTTTCTTTGGATAGATGCCCAGTAGTGGGATTGCTGGATCGAATGGTAATTCTACTTTTAGTTTTCTGAGGATCTGAGGAATCTCCATGCTGTTTTCCACAGTGGTTGCACAAATTTACATTCCCACCAATGCTGTAATAGAGTTCACTTTTCCCCACACCCTCTCTAGCATTTATTGTTTGTAGAATTTTTGATGATGGCCATTCTGGCAGGTATAAGGTGGTACCTCATGGTGGTTTTGATGTGCATTTCTTTAATAATTAGTGATGTTGAACATCTTTTCATGTATTTTTTTGGCCATCCATATGTCTTCTTTGGAGAATTGTCTGTTTAGATCTTCTGCCCATTTTTTGATAGAGTTGTTTGTGTGTTTTTTTTGGTTTTTTTTTTTTTTTTTTTGGTATTGAGCTGCATAAGGTGTTTATAAATTTTGGAGATTAATCCCTTATCAGTGGCTTCATGTGCAAATATTTACTCCCATTCTGTGGGTAGTCTTTTCGTTTTGTTTAGGGTTTCCTTTGCCGTGCAGAAACTTTTAAGTCCCATTTGTTTATTTTTGTTTTTATTGTCATTACTCTAGGAGGTGGATCTCTGAAGATGTTGCTGTGGTTTATGTCAGAGTGTTCAGCCTATGTTTTCCTCTAAGAGTTTTATAGTATCTGGTCTTATATTTAGGTCTTTAATGCATTTTGAGTTTATTTTTGTGTATGGTGTCAGGAAGTGTTCTAATTTCATTCTTTTACATGTGCCTGTCTGGTTTTCCCAGCACCACTTATTGAAGGGGCTGTCTTTTCTCCATTGCATGTTCTTGCCTCCTTTGTCATAGATTAGTTGACTTTAGGTGTGTGGGTTTAATTCTGGGCTTTCTATCCTGTTCCACTGATCTATATTTCTGTCTTTGTGCCAGTACCATATTGTTTTGATCACTGTAGCTTTGTAGTATATTCTGAAGTCAGGGAGCCTGATTCCTCCAGCTCCATTTTTCTTTTTAAGGATGGCTTTAGCTATTCTGGGTCTTGTGTGCTTCCAAACAAACTTTAAAGTATTTTGTTCTAGTTCTGTGAAAAATGTCCTTGCTATTTTGATAGGGATTGCGCTGAATCTATAGATTGCCTTGGGGAGTACAGTAATTTTGACAATATTGATTCTTCCAATCCAATAGCATGGTATGTCTTTCCAACTGTTTGTATCATCTTTGATTTCTTTCATCAGCATCTTATAGTTTTCAGAGTACAGATGTTTTGTCTCTTTAAGTAGGTTTATTCCTAAGTATTTTATTTTTTTTGATGCAATGGTAAATGGGATTGTTCCCCTAACTTATTTTTCTGATCTTTAGTTGTTATTATATAGAAATGCAGTCAATTTCTGTGTATTAATTTTGTATCCTGTGACTTTGCCAAATTCATTGATGAGCTCTAACAGTTTTCTGGTAGTGTCTTTAGGATTATGTAGGTATAGTATCATGTCATCTGCAAGTCATCATGTCTTACTTCTTCCTTTCCAATTTGGATTCCTTTTATTTCTTTTACTTCTTTGATTGCATTGGCTAGGCCTTCCAAAAATATGTTAAATAGCAGTGGCAAGAGCAGATATCCTTGTCTTGTTCCTGATCTCAGTGAGAATTCTTTCAGCTTTTCAAAATTGAGAATGATGCTAGCTCTGGGTTTGTCATATGTGGCCTTTATGATGTTGAGATAGGTTCCCTCTGTACCCACTTTCTGAAGAAATGGGTGCTGGATTTTGTCACAGGCTTTTTATGCATCTATTGAGAGTATCATATGGTTTTTATTCTTCAGTCTGTTAATGTGGTGTATCACACTGATTGATTTATGGATATTGAGGAATCCTTGCATCCCTGGGATAAATCCCAGTTGTTCATGATGTACAATACTTTAAATGTATTCTTGGATTTGGTTGGCTAGTATTTTGTTGAGGATTTTTTGCATGTATGTTCATCAGTGAACTGGCCTGTAGTTTTCTTTTTCTGTGGCATCTTTGTCTGGTTTTGGTATCAGGGTGATGGTGGCCTCACAGAATGAGTTTGGGAGTATTCCTTCCTCTGCAATTTTTTGGAATAGTTTCAGAAGGATAGGTGTTAGCTCTTCTCTAAATGTTTGATAGAATTCGCCTGTGAAGCCATCTGGTCCTGGACTTTTTTTGTTGGAAGTTTTTTAATCACAGTTTCAATTTCAGAACTTGTGATTGGTCTGTTCATCTCTTCTATTTTGATTTGGTTTAGTCTTGGAAGATTGTATTTTTCTAAGAATTTGTTCATTTCTTCTAGGTTTTCCATTTTATTGGCATATAGTTGCATATAGTAGTCTCTTTTGACCCTTTGTATTTCTGTGATGTCTGTTGTAACTTCTTTTTCATTTCTAAGTTTATTGATTTGTGTCCTCTCCCTTTTTTTCTTGATAAGTCTGGCTAAGGTTTTATCAATTTTGTTGATCTTTTCAAAGAACCAACTTTTAGTTTCAATGATCTTTTCTATGGTTTTCTTCGTTTCTATTTCATTGATTTCTGTTCTGATCTTTATGATTTCTTTCCTTCTGCTAACTTTAGGTCTTGTCTGTTCTTCTCTCTCTAGCTGCTTTACAGGTAAAGTTAGGTTGTTTATTTGAGGTTTTTCTTGATTCCTGAGGTAGGCCTGTATTGCTATAACTTCCCTCTTAGAACTGCTTTTGCTGCATCCCATAGGTTTTGGAGTGTCATATCTTTGTTGTCATTTGCTTCTAGGTATTTTTTAATTTCCTCTTTGATTTCTTCAGTGATCCATTGGTTGTTTAGCAGCATGTTGTTTAGTCTCCATGCATTTGTGTTTCTTGCAGTTTTTTTCTTGCTGATTTCCAGTCATATAGTGTTGTGGTTGGAAAAGATGCTTGATATGATTTCAGTTTTCTTAAAGTTACTGAGACTTGATTTAAGGCCCAGAATGTGATCAATCCTAGAGAATGTTCTGTGTGTACCTCAGAAGAATGTGTAGTCTGCTGCTTTTGAATGGAATGTCCTATAAATATCTGTTAAGTCTATCTGGTCTAATGCTTCATTTAGTGCCTGTGTTTCCTTGTTGATTTTCTGTCTGGATGATCTGTCCATTGCCATAAGTGAAGTGTTATTAAAGTCCCCTGCTATCATTGTGTTAGTGTCGATTTCTCTTTTTAAGGTTGTTAGCAGTTGCCTTATATATTGAGGTGATCCTATGTTGGGTGCATATATATTTATGATTGTCATATCTTTTTCTTGGATTGATCCTTTGATCATTATGTAATGTCCTTGTCTTTTATAACATTCTTTAAGGTCTATTTTTTCTTCTATGAGCATTGCTACTCCAGCTTTTTTTTAAATTCCTTTTTGCATGGAATATTTTCTTTCATCCTCTCACTTTCAATTTGTATGTTTCTAGAAGTGAAGTTGGTCTCTTGAAGACAGCACATGTATGGATCTTGTTTTTTATCCATTCAGCCAGTCTGTGTCTTTTGGTTGGACATTTGGTCCATATACATTTAAGGTAATTGTTGATATGTGTGTTCTTATTGCTATTTTATTAAGTGTTTTGGATTTTTTTGTTTTTGCTTTTTAGGGCCACTCCTGCAGCATATGGAGGTTCCCAGGCTAGAGGTCTAATTGGAGGTACAGCTGCTGGCCTTTGCCACAACTCATGGAAATGCCAGATCCTTAACCTAGTGAGTGAGTCCAGGGCTTAAACCCGCAACCACATGGTTGCTAGTCAGATTTGTTTCCGCTGTGCTACGATGGGAACTCCTGGATTTTTGTTGTTGTTGTTGCTCTTTTTTCTTCCCTTCTTTTATTCTCTCCTCTTGTGGTTTGATGACTATCTTTAGTGTTGTATTTGAGTTGATTTTTCTTATTGTATGTGTATCAATTGTAGATTTTTGGTTTGTGGTTACCCTGAAGTTTTCATATAGGATTCTATATATATATGAGATTGTTTTAAGTTATTGGCCTCCTAATTGCAGGTGTATCTCCAGTGTCCTGCGTTTGTACCCTCTTCTTCTTACAATTTCTGATTTTGGTAGCATATTTGTATGTGGCTGATTTCCTACCTTTACTGTAGGTATGCCTTTACTGGTAAGCCTTGTCATTGTGGTATTTTCGTTTCTAGTTTTGACCTTTTCTTTTCTACCTAGAGATGTTCCTTTAGTATTTGCTGTAAAGCAGGTTTAGTGTTGCTGAATTCTCTTAGCTTTTGCTTATCTGTAAAGCTTTTGACTTCTCTTTCAAATCTGAATGAGAGCTTTGCTGGGTAAAGTAATCTTGGTTGGAGGTTTTTCCTTTCATCACAGTAGGGATATTGTGCTTGCAGGGTTTCTGCTGAAAAATCTGCCAATAACCTTATTGGGGTTCCCTTGTTTGTTATTTGTTTCTTTTCCCGAGATGCTTTCAGTATTTCCTTTTTGTCTTTAATTTTGGTCAGTTAGATTAATATGTGTCTCCGGTGTTTCTCCTTAGGTTTATTTTATATGGGACTTGTTGTACTTCCTGGATTTGAGTGAGAGGTTCCTTTCCCATCTTATTTGGCTATTATCTCTTCGAATATTTTTTCTGTCCCTTTTTCTCTCTCTTCTCCTGGCACCCTTATAATGTGGATGTTGGTGTGTTTAATGTTGTCTCAGAGTTCTCTGAGACTCTTTTCATTTCTTTTCAATCTTTTTTCTTTTCTGTTCTGCATCAATGACTTTCAACTAGTCTGTCCTCCACCCTGCTTATTTGTTCTTCTGCCTTCTATGTTCTGCTGTTGGTTGCTCCTAATGAATTTTTTATTTCAGTTATTGTACTTTGCACCTCTGCTTGCTTAAGTTTTAAATCTTATATTTCTTTCCTCAGTGTTTTCTCTAAATTATCAGTCTTTGCCTCCAGTTTATTTCCAGTGCCTTGCATCATCTTCAGCATCATCAGTCTAACGTCTTTTTCCTGGAGACTGATAATCTCCAGATCACTTAGCTGTTTTTCTGTTTTTTTTTTCTTGTTCCCTTATTTGAGTTATAGTTCTCTGCCTTTTCATTTTTATAGGTTTTTGGTGTGGTCTCCTTTTTGGAGACAATAGAGTTGTAGCCTCTCTTACTTCTGATGTCTGCCCCCTTGTATGGGGGCTTGCTGTAGGCTTCCTGATGGGAGGGACTGGAGCCTGCCCACTGGTAGGTAGGGCTTTGTCTCTGGGTAAGATAAGAGATGGCTGTGTGCCTGGGGGGGGGGTCTTTAGGCAGTCAGTTTACTGATGAGTGTGGCTCTGATCCCACCTGGATTATTGTTTGGCCTGGGGCTTCTCAGTGTTGATTGGTGGGGCCAGATTTTCCCAAAATGGCCACCTCTAGAGAAACACACACTGGTGAATATTCCCAAGACCTTTGTCTCCAATCTCCTTACCCTATGAGCCATAGGCACCCCTTGCTTTCCAGGAGATCCTCCAAGAACTGCAGTCAGGTTTGACCCAGATTCCTATGGAGCCTTGCCCTGAGACCCAGCATACGTGAAAGTCTGTCTGTACTTTCAAGAGCAGGGTGTCCATTTCCCCCAGTCCTGTGGGGCTCCTGTGCACAAGCCCTACTGGCCTGCAATGCCTGATGCTCCGGGGGCTCTTTCTCCCAATGCCAGATCCCCAGGCATGGGGATCTGATGTGGCGCTCAGAACTCACTCCTGTAGGTGATCTTCTGTGGTAACAGTTACTTTCTAGTCTGTGGGCTTCCCACCTGGGAGGTATAGGGTTGCTTATATCACCCATTCACCCCCCCCTACTGTCTTGATGTGGCCTCCTTTTTGTGGATATCTTTTTGAAAGTTTCCACTTCCTTTGGTTGAAGGTTGTTCAGCATTTGATTGTAATTCTATTGTGTTTATGAGAGAAGGTGCACTTCAGTCCTTCTATTCTGCCATCTTAATCCCATCTC
This sequence comes from Catagonus wagneri, assembly GCA_004024745.2. NCBI lineage: Eukaryota > Metazoa > Chordata > Mammalia > Artiodactyla > Tayassuidae > Catagonus > Catagonus wagneri. Next base: position 290,199 of record PVHT020000175.1, read on the forward strand.
TTGCACTGGAGTTGCAAGAGCCACCAGAATTCTGCTCACCGAGCCCCTTGCCATGGAATGAAATCCGGAACAGGGCAGCACTGGGGCTCAGCACCCAGATTGTGCTCTCTGGCCGCCTCACCATGTGCAGGGGTGGAGGAGCCTTCCCTAGCCAGCCCTTCCTGCTCCCATCCTGCCTGCCACTGCCAACTACGTTTTGTTTTCCCATTCATGAGTTGATGTATATTTGGGTTGTTTTCATTTTTTAGCTACTGTGAGTAGTGCTGCTATGAACATTCTTGTACAAATGTTTGTTTGAATACCTATTTTCAATTCTTTTGAGTAATACTTGGGAGTGGAACTGCTCAGTAATATGGTGATTCCATTTAACTTTTTGAGGATTTAGCAAACCATTTCCACAGTGGCTGCACCATTTTATATTCAATTCCCATCAGCAAATATACAAAGGTTCTAATTTTTCCACACCCTTACCAGTATGTGTTATTCTCTGGGTATTTTTTTTTTCTTCATTATAGATATCCTAGCGGGTGTGAACTGGTATCTTACTGTGATTTGGACTTGCATTCCCCTAATGATGAGTGACGTTGAGCACCTTTTCCAGTGCTTGTTGACCATTTGTGCACTTTATCTGGAGAAATATCTGTCCAAGTCCTTTGCTCATTTTTAAATTTTGTTGTTTGCTGTTGAGTTGTAGGAGTTTTTTGAATGTATTTTGGATGTTAATCCTTTTATTTACTCCCATTCTGTGGGCTGTATTTTCTGTATTGATATTGTCCTTTGATGCACAGACATTTTACATTTGATGAAATTCAATTTATCCATTTTTTTTGCTTTTGTGGCTTGTGGGTTTTGTGTCAATCTAAAAGCCCATTGCCAGGAGTTCCTGCTGGGGTGAAGTGCATTAAAAATCTGCTGTGGCTCAAGTTGCTGTGGAGATGGAGGTTCAATCCCTGGCCCAGTTAAGTGGGCTAAGGATCCTGCATTGTTGCAGCTGCAGCATAGGTCACAGTTTTCTCTCAGATTGGATCCCTGGCTGGGGAATTTCCATATAACATGGATGTGGCAAAAATAAATAAATAAATATCAGCTGCCAAATCTCGGGTTATGATATTTGCCCTTAATATTTTCTTTCAAGAGATTCCAGCTCTTCCAAGAAGCCTGCCCACCCTGGCCAAACAGGAATCAGGATTTGTCCTGACATCTGCTCGCCCAGGCATGGGGTTCCTACAGCCACCCCCAGTGAGCTAGTCAATGCTTGGCTGTCCTCCATGCCACCATTTTAATCAGAAGAACGGAGACCTGGTGCCCAAGCTGGCCTTTGGAACTCGAGACTCATGTAGTCTCTCGTGAGGTGGAGGTCTATTTCCTGTAAGGGAGTGTGTAGGGGGGCAGGTGGCATCATTATGTTCTTGACTAAGCTTGGTTGTGTTGGGGACCGTGTCCCTAGAGCATGGCCCAGACCTAGCTCAGGTCCTCAGTAAACAGTTGCTGAATGAGTAGGAAGGGGAGGGGTAGAACCTGAGGCTTAGGGAATTGAATATGTTCACAGGTGTAAACTTCCCTCATGGCACGGTGACCGAGGGCACACGCTATGCTGGGATCTTGCTGAAAAGCCCACTGCTGGGTACAGAGCAGGCCATCCACAGGTATACTTTAGGCAGACAAAGATGGGCAGGAAACACCTTCCTGGAGCCAAGCTTTTTAAAAACCCTCAGCATTCTATTTGAAAGAAATGATTTTATTTTCAGTATGTCGGATTTCATGTCACAATAAACTATGTTGCCACCATCATCCTAGCATCTATCCTACTGGCTTGATTGATGACTTTCTTGTAGCCATGGATATGTCCTTGCCTTTGCCCTGCTTCTTTGGGTATGATCTTGAGGAGAATCATATGGACCTGGACCCAGGGCATAAGCAGATTTGAATAATAAAGGATAATACATACCAATGGTAACTATATAATAAATGGTGAACACAGTGATTATGAGAAGTCTATTGCTTAGGTTTAGGCTCAGATATTTAACAGAAGGAGCCAATAACATGAAAAGGAGGGGGTTGCCAATGAGAGTTAGACTTTTTACCATCCCCGTGAGAATTTGGCTCATCTTCAAATTGTGCCAACTATCCTGCCTGACATTGTTCACTGGCAGCATAGCCTTTCTTCCTCTTTGGGCAGCATCAGCATTAGTTTCAGTTTTCAAAGAATGCATATAAGCTAGGTCAGTTTACTGCTATAAATTCTTTAAAGGCAAAATCATGCACTTGATGGGTGGAAATACAGGTGGAAGGAGAAAGGGCATGTGATATTCATAGGGAATTAAAATATAGTAGCAAAATCCTTCCCTTATATTTAATTGATTATTAAAATACCGTCACACAATGCAAATGAAACTGAATATAAATTATAAGCTCAACTATGTGCACATCAGCTCGTAGGTCTATGAACCATAACATGAAGGGATGCCATTTTTATCTTGCTTTCTGCTTTTACAAGGTTCTTTCTCTAGAAATGAACATTTTAAACAAATTGGACTTTATTGATAAAATCCTTATTCAGAAATATCTACATAGAGCTTCTCAGCTATAAATATTAATTAATTGGATCGCTGATACCCATAATGCAACTTTGTTCTGACCCATGTGCCCTATGAACTAGATATTTTTTGGATTCAATTTTCTTAAAACCAACTGTCAGCATCATGTGATGGAGGAGATGAAAAATGAAAATGAGCAGCCCCGCTGTGCAGGTGGGTGACCTGTGGGAGAGAGTCTGCCTGGTAGGATTTTTACACGAACCATCAGACACAGACCAATTGATTAGATCATCTCATACCCGCCACCAACTAGGCTCAAGAGACTAATTAGAGAGAGTACTGCCTGCGCAGGCACCCCATTGACACCTAATTTGCTCAGCCAAAGCCTTTGGGGAAAATGTATTATCTCTGCAGCTGCACTTCATGCATTTCTGATTTGAGGCATAAGCAAGGAGTGCTTCATCACTCTTTTGAGCAAACTGAATGCAGAAGCCCTTAAGTGCTAAATGCAAGCAAACAGACCCAAATTAAAAACGGGCCAGGCTCTTTCTAATTCCCTCTGTGCTCCCCGTTAAATCTTTGTGTGTACACACATACACACATATGCACATACACACCCTTTCTCTCTCGCTCGCTCTCTCACACACACACACACACACACATATACACACATGCAGTTTACACGCTGGCGGGACAATACAGCCCAGAACCTCAGCTCACGGTGCTGCCATGCGATCTGAGGGTCTCACTTTTGCTGGCCTGTTTACCCACTCAATGGTTTTATATTTGTTTTACTTTTTTTTTTTTTAACCCTCCACTAAGTATTCTTTTTTCTACAGGAAGACTGTAACCCTTTCCCTCCCTCCCTCTGTCTCTCTCTCTCTCTCTCTCCTCTAAGCCTCACTGGAGAGAAGTGACTATTTTTGTTCCAACTTAAAACAACTGTAGGTTCTCTTTTCATCACCTAAATTGTGAACAGCATATTCACCAGGATATATGTGAAGCAGAGGGTAATCTGCTCATTTCTATTTATGGGACTTCTTTGTAAAGATGCCTAACAGAGAGGGAAGAAATTCGATGGAAAGAAAGCTACCTCACAGTAGCAAAGACAGTACAGAATTATAAAATTGTTAACTTCTCTTCAAGAAAAATAATGTACATTATTTGACCACCTTTAGCCTTTATCTCTCTTTCACCTAAAGTAAAACTAATTCCAACCTCCTTTCCAAATGCAGGATCCAAAAGACGACTGGTTTATAAGGAGTTATTTAAAGATAGGCGTATAATTAATCACATGCTTCAAAAAAAAAAAAAGGAAATAAAAATTTAAAACCCAAACAGTAAGAGCAATTAAAGTATCTTTGTGCCAAATCTAGGGGCTATGAGGACTGAATCTCCATAATGATGGAGTGAAACAAACAACAAAAAAGCCTATGGAGTGTTCTAGAGCAGACTTGATTTTATGCCTTTCCACTGACATATTGGATGAATTATTTACCCATGTGTTCTGGTCAATTACGATTCTGCTTTGTAACGTTCACATCTATCTTAGTCTTAAGAACCTGATGAAGATTTGAGGGGATTTTTTTTTTTTTT